>APFE030152381.1:304380-361280 GCA_000404065.3 Pinus taeda
ATCAGGTCCTCTCCATATTATATATGCTCCTCTTGTTTTACCTGCCCAACTTCATGCTATGCCTGTAGATTATCAGAGTAATATTTTCTTGTTTGATGCTACTGGTCATTACACTGCCCAGCAACATGTAAACAACATGTCTGACTTTTTTGAATTTCATTGAAATGGATGAAGAATATGTCCAGGTGAGACTCTTTGCCCGAACTTTGGCTGGTGATGTCGAGAAGTGGTTTAAAGATTTTCCTGCAAACCACATTGCAAACCTAGAAAATTTCCAAAGATTATTTATTGATAGATGGGAAAAGAAAAAGAATTCCCTAAAAATCCTTCCAGAATATGAGAATATTAGGAGGGGGCCTAATGAAACTATTCAAGATTGCTGCATTAGATTCAATAATATATACAACACAATCCTAGTTAATCTTAAGCCTCCACCTAACTTAGCATTAATAAAGTTCCTTGATGGTTTTGAAGTAGATATGGCATACCAACTTAGGGAAAGAAACCCCCCAACATTAGAAGAAATGAAAAGTGTAGCAGTTAGTTTAGAGGCTAATTTGTTAGCTAAAAGGGCTAGAGTTAGAAATGAAAGGAGAGGAACTGCAAAGGATGAAACTTCACCATCTGACATTAAAATAGATAGTTTAGCCAAAAGTATGGAAAGACTAATGGATAGAATAGAGAACATAGAAAGGAAACCTTAATGGGATAACCAACAAGCACCTCCAGTTAGAAACCCAAATTTTAGAAAAAACCAAACCGAATCAGAACATTATGCCTCACTTTTAAGAAAATTATGAAGAGACATCCCATCCAAAAGATCCATAGCAAGATACACAAATTAACCTAATGGAATAAATGATGAGGAAATTGTTTTTCCAACCCAAGATGAGCAAGAACTGTGTATGCTGCAGCAATTACAATTACAGTCTGGGGAATCATATGATTATAAATAGGGATACGATTCTTCCGTCTTTGAAGTTCATAAACAATATAACCTAAGAAGTAGAAAGAATGCTGATGTCCCCGACCAAACTATGAAAATAATACAAGATCAACCCAAGAAAATCAAAGAAGCCCCTATTTCGAAAATCCTCCAAATTTTCCCTAGGCAAAACCCAAATCCTACTAGCCCCACAATTGTAGACCTCTGATCAACCTTCTGCTAATCAAACACCCACTTTTATTCCACCTAAGGAACTAGTGAACAAAGCTCAAAATGTCAGATTTGAAAATCTGCATAAGGAGGTCCCCAATAATGAAATAGATAGACTCAACCCTACTAAATTTACCAAATTAGATGTAGATAACTTAGAGAAAATTGAGATTGATGAAATAATCAGTGAAGAAACTGAAGTAATTAATATCAAAGATAACTTCTTACCAAAGGGATTAACCCCTCTGGAAGATTTATTTGATTCAAAGGATGTTCCTAGGAAACCTAAAATGGAACCTTCAACGTCTGATATAGAGGAATGTAATATAGGTGCTAATGAAAATCCTAAACTAATCAAACTTTCAAAATCATTACCCCCAACTGAAAAGGTGAAATACATTGAATTTTTGAAAGAATTTAAGGATGTCTTTGCTTGGATTTATGAGGACCTCAAATCCTATGACACCAACATCATCCAACACACAATTCCTATTAAAGAAAATCAAAAGCTTTTCAAACAAAAACATAGAAGGATTAATCTTGTCTTATTACCTGTAATTGAAAAAGAAATTCAGAGGATCTATGATGCCAAAATAATTTCACCAACCAGATTTTCTGATTGGGTCTCAAACTTGGTGCCAACTAGAAAGAACACTGGTGAGATTAGACTCTGTGTGGATCTCATAAACCTCAACAAAGTGTCACTAAAAGAAAATTACCCTCTCCCCAAAATGGACCACATTTTACAGAGAGTAGTTGGATCAACCAGAATCTCATTGTTGGATGGGTTTTCTAGTTACAATCAAATCTTGGTGCATCCAGATGACCAACCCAAAACTTCCTTTACTACTCCTTGGGGCACATTTATGTATGTGAAAATGCCTTTTGGGTTAATGAATGTAGGAGCCACTTTCTAGAGGGCTATGGATATAGCCTTTGCAAAAGAAATTCATGATTTCGTTGTGATATATCTATATGGTATTACTGTATTTTCAAAATCTGACAATCAACATTTGGATCATCTAAGGCAAGTTTTTATTAAATGCAGGAAGTTTGGAATATCCTTAAACCTCAAAAGTTCCTTGTTTGAGTTAGAAGAAGGAAAATTGTTAGGTCACAAAATCTCAAAATATGGTATAAGAATAGACCTTGCTAAAATAGAAGCCATCCTTCAAATAAAACACCCTACAAACATTAAATAGTTACAAGCTTTCTTAGGAAAAAATAATTTTCTTAGAAGATTTATATCTAATCTGGGAGAGTTAATTAGATCACTAAACAACATGCTGAAGAAGGACTCCACCATAAAATGGATGTTTGAGGCTAAAAAATCCTTTGAAGACATTAAACTAGCCTTGACTAAAATTCCTGTGTTAATCAGTCCTAAATTTGACAAAGATTTCATCTTGTTTTCCTTTGCTTCTGAGCACACAATTGTTGTAGTTCTATTGCAGAAAATGACCAGGGTTATGAACAACCCATTGCTTTCTTCAGCAAAGCCCTGAGAGATACCACATTGAAATATAATATAATGGAAAAACAAGCCTTGGCTTTAGTCAAAGCCATCAAGGACTTTAGTGTATACATCTTATATTCTCATATAGTAGCCTATGTTCCTAGTTCAATAGTTAAAGACATGTTAACTCAGGATGGTCCTGATGGAAAGAGGGGAAAGTGGATTGCTACTATTTTAGAGTATGATATAGAAATCAAACCTACTAAGTTAATAAAGGGCCAAGGTTTAGCTAAGCTCATGGCTAAATCAAACTGTTAGGCATTGGATATGTTATCACCCTAAAATTCTTGTTTCTAACCTTTGGAAAGTTTGCCTTGTTTCTATTCATAGTCTTATAGGATTAGAGTCTCAATAATGTCATTCTCATTTACAAACCCTTCTTTTAGTCACGGTGTTAAAGGGTCTATAGGCCATTCCATGCTTTAAGGGTTAGGTCATAAGGTTAGAAGTCTTTTAAGGTCATATCTCTTTTCCAAATAAATTTTGACAGCCTCATTCCATGTTCTAGAATCCTTACCAGGTGTTTAGAAGTCATATCTCACATAATCTGGGAGAAATTATGAAACTAGCTACGAAATCACTAAACTAGGAGTTTCCGTAGCGCGCTACAAAACCCCTGAAAAACCCTGTTTCAGCATAAAAAACTCTGCTTTCTGCATTTACTAGTCAACGTCCAGAAGGGGTCCTGAGAAGCTGAGAACTCAATTTTGAAAACTGAAAGAATACCAAACTACAAAAACTTCTTTTAGTTTCTTCAAATTCGGTCTGAGGTGGGAGGAATTTATGGTTAAACTTGCGCTATGAAACTACTGAAAGTCAAGCTTTGTCTTCTGGTTTTAGTAGTCTTTTTCAAGATCAGTTTCTGGTCACAGGGAAAAGTATTTTGGAATTCTGAAGGCAGTTTCTCTTCATTAACTCTCCAGGTACAATAAACTATGTCACTTTATTCATAAGTGTTTTCAGCTGGGGGATACTAAGCTTTCATTGAGACCCTAATTTCAGAGAATGGATTTTTCCTATTTGACACATGTTTTTCAAGGACAGATTCGGGACAGTTGGAGAAGTGTTTTAAAAAACCAAGAGAATTTTTTGTTCCAGAAAACATGAAATACAAAAACCTCCTTTAGTTTCGTAAAATGTGTCATGGATGAGGGGATAAAGGTTCTGTCCCACGTGCCAACTTTCAAGGATCCTAAACCTAAAAACAGGGAAACATGTTCCCTAATTTCTAGGGTTTGTCATCAGCAGTCAGGTGACAACGTGGGAGGCTTCATCAAATTCAAATTCATGAGGTTGCAGTTGTCAAAGAATGCATTTAATGTTTAGTTGAGGTGGTTTAGTCATATAAGGAGTTACACTCCTAGTTGTATTAGGTCTCTAGGACTGCTAGTTAGCTGTCAAATGCATTTAAAGGTTTGTTTTATGGTTATAATAGGTGTCACTGATGGCAAATTCGAATTCCCCTCATGCTGGAGGAGGAATCTAAGTCATGTAATGAACTCTATATATTGGAGAAGATGTAATGCACAAAGGGTTGGAATTTTTTGTAAAGAACTCTCATATGGTGCTTTTGTGTAAGACTCTGTTTTAAGGAATACAATATTTGGCTTTGCTTCTTAGGATTCATAAGGAATTCAATGTTCAAAATGTCTTATGGTTCTCCTCTTCTCATTACTTACAACAATATGAATGTATGATTACTTAGAATTCATTGGTTATGCTCTAACTTCCTTCATACATTTGTAGACCATGTTTTCCTTTATGCTGCTGATGTACCCTTCATATGTTGAATTCTAGATGCCCTGACATCCATGTAAAGCTAATTTTATTGTCATATTGAAGAATTTCTTGACTCCATAAGCCCAATGGATGCTTACTGATCATGTTCAACCATTCATATTTCTTCACTTGTTTCATAGAGTTAGCCATCTAATTCATTATCAAAAATATTTAATCTTGTGAGAGAGCCCTCTCAGGTTGGGGAGGCTAAGCCTCATCCAAAAGTTGGTTTGAAATAGCTACTCAAGGTCTACCTAATTAGCAGCCTATCAGGGGTTGATTTTGTGATAACAGGATATATACTTTATTGCAACAATATATAATGAAGAGGAGATGGCGACTCCAGTAATCAGCGAAGCCTTTCTTGAATCACCTTGGTATGCTGATATTATTTATGTTTTACTGAATTTACAAGCTCCTCTTGAACTATCTAGGACTAAAAGTAGGTTTCTGAAGATGAAATCCTTGAAATTTTGTATATTAGACAATGCTCTATTTTGGAGAGATCATGAAGGTATTCTTCTCAAATGCTTATTAAAAGAAGAATTTGACAAAGTTTTGGAAGAATTTCATGCAGGTGACTGTGGAGGACACCTTTACTGGAAGACCACTGTAGATAACATCCTTAGAGTTGGTTTCTACTAGAATACCTTGTTTACTGATGTCAAACAATATGTGACCGCCTGTCACAAATGCCAAATTTTTGAGGGGAAGAAAAATCTCTTACCTTTACCCATTAAGCCAATCTCTGCAGAAATACTTTTTCAATAATGCGGTTTAGAATTCATTGGTGAAACCATCCTCTTCCCAACACAAATGGATCCTCACAACCACAAACTACTTCACAAAATGGATAGAGGTGATACCTTCAAGGAAAGCCACAAATACTGTTATTATAACCTTCCTTGAAACCAATATTCTATCAAGATTTGGATGTCCAACTAAGTTGATTACTGATAATGCAGTAGCCTTTAAATCTAAAAGAATGATAGATTTATGCAATAAATAGCATATCACCCTTGGCCATTCCACAGCCTATTACCCTCAAGGTAATGGACTGGTAGAATCCTAAAAAAAAAGCCTAGTAAACATCATCAAGAAGTTACTAGAGGACAATAAAAAGCTAGTCAATGCCTTATGGATAGACATATTGACTACTAAGAAATCAATTGGTACTTCTCCCTATCAACTAGTTTATGGGATGGAAGATGTCTTTCTATTCCTCTTTGGGAGTACCAGTAATGAAGATAATTCAAGAACTGCAGGTTGAACCAAATAGTATCCAAAGAAGAATCAACCAAACTATTAATCTACAACAAACGAGAGAAGAGGTCTAAGTCAGGTCTCAAGTTGTGTAGGAAAAGATTAAAAAGATTTTTGATAAGAGAACCAAGGCTGAAGATTTCTACATTGCTGACAAAGTGCTTAAGTGGGATTCAAGGAGGGAAGACAAAGGCAAACATGGGAAATTTGATTTCCTATGGAAAGGTCCCTATGTCATTTATGCTTACAGAGGAAATAATGCTTTCTTCTTGAGAGAAATTAATGGCACATATGCAGAAGGTGGGCCAGTGAATGGTCAAATGCTAAAACATTAATTTGAACCAAGTTACTAATTTTCATTTCCCATTTGTACATACCTTATTTACAAAGTTTAGTTTGGATTAGATGGTGATCTTTGAAGTTGAAGCCCGAAGAGAAGGCCCTAAGATTTAAAATATTTACTATCATAAGTATCAATAACGTAGATTTGCAGAATGACACTTTGCAAGGTAACATCAACAACAATTCAAAGGCTATTGATCTTTAGAGTTCTTGACATTTCACTTGAAAATGGAATCCCCAAGTGGAGCCATTGTTAGGTTCCTATACCAATAGGAGTCATAATTTTGAATGCCTAAGGTTAAGCCTTATAATATTGTACATACCCTTGCTTTTTGAAAATGTTTTCCATATTAAAAAATTAAAAAATGTAAAGAGGTTATGTCCTAAAAGAAAAATCAAAGGACAAAAAGAATAAGAGAAGGTCAAAAACTGAAAATATATGAACCCTAAAAACAAAAAGAGACCATGAAAGTGGGCAAGTCTAAATGCCACTACTATTTACTTTTATGCATAATAATGATTGTGTGCAGCTTGTTATTCATGCGACAATCCATGGTAATGAAACTGTTTAATCTTGATTATATCATGCTTTGAATTTTATGTTTATAGTTAGAGAATAGAATCTGACCAAACAGTTTAATCTTGGCAGATCATTAGATAGGTAGAGAAAATAAAAGGAGCTCATCAGTTTAATCTGAGCCCTTGGATGATATAAGGTTAGAAATAGATAAGTTGTTTTATAAAAGAAAATATAGGATAAGGGTTTGATAGCCTAAATGCACCCAAAAAAATGAAGAAAAAAATGTTAGGGTTAGTAAATAGGTAAGTAAAAGAAAGGTTGCTGAAGTATAAAGTTGATTGGATCAAAACACCTGTCATGCTTAGACACACTTTTCAATATGTATGATCAATTATGGAAGCAAAAACAAAGGTTTGCAAGTTAATGTGATTAACTCCCCCTCATTCACTTTTCCCTTTACTTACTAATTTCCTATCCACAATTATGTTCTATTGCTTTAAATCCTTCATGTCAAAGAGGCTCAGAGCATTTCTATGAATTTTGGTGGGATTGAACCCTTGGCTTAATGACTTATGGACATCAAGTGTTAGAATCCCCTTCATGAAAGTCATCCCCATTCACTACCCTAATAAAACTCCTTTTTCTGAGATTAAACTTCATTTTTCTAGGAAAAGTAAAGCAACTCCATGTTAAATCCCTTTTCATTTGAAAAACCCACAAAAAATATGTTATCCTAAGTATAAAGTGTTGGCACAAACATTACCTTTTTATTTATGGGTATATCCACTCCGCTCATCACATTTAATATTAATTTTTGATATAATTATATTAATCCCACTACACCTTTTCCTGTATATTAATTAAATACCCTAAATAAATATCCCAACCCTCAGTTTTAATATAAACTATAACATTTACCCCTTATCCCAACAAAACAGATAAATCCCATCCTTAAAACCCACTCGATCGATTAAGCCCATGATTAAGTCTTAATTAATCTCAAACTGCTAAAGATTAAAAGCCCTGGCCCCCCCAAAGCCCATTCTCTTATCACTGGTGCACCTCCCTTGCCCGTCTGCCATCTGATCACCATCACCCTCATCCGATGGTCCACAACCATATCGACTATGCCCGACGACCAACCTTTACCCATCCGATAAAGTAGTTTTTCCCCGAATGCCATATGCTACATGTCGAGCGTGGAGGTAGATCGGGTGACCCCTTTGAAATACCACTTCCTCCATAAAAATAGTGAGCTGGCTTGGGAAACCGCCTCCCCTCTCAACCCGATAAACCACCTACTATTCATTCATAAAATTGCCTGCCAAAAAGTGATCGTTTCTTAATAGAAAGGCCGAGAAGACCCTTTTCGTATTTTTTCTCTCGAGGTCTTTGAAAATCTCTGCAAACTAGTGTGACACTTGCAAACCTGAAAAATTACCAATTAACCCCATTTCAGTCCTCAAAGAAGCTGTGGAGACCACCTTCGAAGCTCTCAAATCCCTTTCAACCTTCCGCCATCATCTAGAACACCAGTTTGAAGTCAATTCACCTAAACTCCAGGTATCTGTGAACAAATTACTAGACGCCCTTTCAAAATTTGAAAATGTTCACTCTTAAAGTATCTTAATTAAGCAAAATTAATTGAAAATTACTTTGAATTTAAAAGCTCTGTGAACAAACCCTTCTGAAAGTTTCCAATTTCTGTTAAAACCCCTGAATAAACCTGTAAAGCCAAATTCAAATCCACAAGAACTGAATTATGGCTGCCCCTATTGCCATGGATGTCAGAACTATCACAACTCCCCATTTAGACCTCGACCACCTTCCCTTGGTTGACAGGGATTTCCAAATCAAAGATATAACTACCCATACACTCCTACTTAAAATTCATTGCTTAAGTAGGGACAAATACCTCAACCATGTTGATGATATTGGCCTTTGGGAGTCAAATTTTCCCAAATACTAGTTTCCAGAGGTGCATGTCTTCCTTGAAATTGTCCATATATGCCATAACCATTATATTCCCAGCGAGAGAACCATAATGTCCCCTGAACAAAAGGTTTTGTTCATAATTACAGCTGAATCAATTAATGAAATGTTGCAAATCCAACCAGGTCCAACCCTGACCCCACTCTCCATTAGGGATTTGTTAGACCAGTGCTCCAAATTGAGTTTATCTAGATTAGCGCAAATATTCTAGACATTCGTTATAGAAGAGCGACATATTCCCAAAGATTCCCCTCCATATGTTTTTTCCATTTTCTATGAAAGGGGCAAGCATATTGTGACTATGATATAATGTTTTATGGGCTATACTACTGATGAATTTGTTGATGAACTTGTCCTTGCATTCATGTCCATTTATACCCCATGACAGCCTCCTGTTGTTTTGTATGATTATGCCCAGTTCATAGCTGAAAGAATGCATGAACAGTTCACCAGAATGCACAATGAGAGAGTATTTAAATACTCATCTGTTCTATACCATATGTTTTTATACTATCAACCAGACAGAATTTCCTTCACTCTTCAGAAGCTGGATACTAAAGGCCAGCCCAAGTCTATCATATTTTGGACCCCCCTTTTCCACAAGTTTCAATCACCATATACCTATACAGATTTCATTGATTGTTTTGTTCATCCAGTCATGATCGTATTGGCAGGAAGCCCTGCACCCAGAATAAATCATGAGATCAAAAGGGTGCTTTAGCTATCGAAACAAAGTAAAGTGGGAGATTGGTACCTTTACCAAAACCACACAAAGATAAGAATCCATGGTTGCTAGCTTGCACCATATAAACTACCCAAATACCTCCCCATGAGGTTATTTGCACTAGAGTATTATAGACAAATAATGAACTTTGATGAGATCAATTTTGTCTCAGCCAAGAAAAGATCACAATTCAAAGTCAAAAACTAATTAGGCCCCTTCATTTGCAATTCTAGAGAGGCAGGGGAGGAGGCAGACCAAATTTTGTAGCAAATGAAGTTCTAAAAGATTTTCATGTGGAGATATGACCCTCAGGAGTTTATGACCAGATTGAGAAAGAAGGTCAAGTTGGGACCTTATATTCATCACCCCATACCAAAGATATAAATATATGCCAATCAATCTGAGTGGGTGGAAAACACTCTTGTAGACAGGGATAGTACAAAGGTAGATGTTGAGAATACCTTGATTGATCTAGAAAGACAGCTTGATGAGAGCTCATTTCTGCAATTACTTGAACAACAAGAAAGAACCATGAGAACCCCTCCTATCATGCAGATTCCTCAGAACGAGGAAAGGAATCCCAAGAGGAACAGAGAGGGAGCCTCCACTTCAGGCATGGACACATCCAATGTGTAGTATGAAACCAGTTAGAGAAAAAGGCCAAGGCTAAATCCTATTTCAGAGTAGGAAGACATAGAAGGCTTAGTAGAAATCAATGATACTGAGCTAGACAGAAGTAAAGGCACCGCTCCATCTGGGAAACACAGGTGTCATCCACATCATAGACCCAAATTTTGGAAAGGTAGCTAAGTGTAGAAGTGTCCTCCTTTAGTAGGCCTGCTCATAAAGATAAGGACATAAAAGATAGGTTTAAAGAGATCAAGATGAGAAATGAGAAACTGAAAGCCCAAACTTATGCTCAATATATCAAACTCACACCTACAAATCAGACTAGGTTGATGTCAACTTTTGACATCATAGAGGGAAGACTGTAGACGTCCTTCATAAAACCAACTGCACAACAACCAAGGACATCAACAGACTACAAAAAGATTGATTTTGAGGTATTGGCAAGGGATATTCATCCCATCGACCAAATCGAATTGCACAAACAAGCTGGAGAGATGATTTACTCCACCCTCACAGGTAAAGCCATAGTTGCTCATCAGTTGAAAAATTCATTGAGCAATATCTCAACCCAATATCAGTTAGAGAAGGCCTCCTCATAGGCCAAGGATACTAGAATCAGGTCTTTGGAAGACTTAGTGATTGAATTGGGACATGATCCTAAAGACATCAAAGCCTCTAAAAAACTGATCAAGGAAAAGAATGATCACATTGCTACACTCAAAAAGTAATTGAAGATACCTCAGTTACAGCATCCCCAGACGTAGGAGGTCTTGGAGAACCAAACCAGACATGAAGAATTGATGGAATTAGTCCTAAAATTAAATGATTAGTTAAGGGAGATAGAGAAGGAATTAGACACTTTAATCCAATTGAAGCAAAGTGATATTTCCACTACATCTACAAATGTCATCCCAACAGTGTCAACAATTGTTCCTCTACATTGGCAGTGTCATTGGCTCCCAGAGCTCCTATGCCTACAACACAACTATTTTCAACAGGATCTTCATCAGCAGCAGGTGCATCAGGTGAAGAAGTAGCAAAGTTGGTCAGAGCTATGGAGGAAATGTCCATACAGGCTACAGAGATGAATAAGCTGAAAGAAAAGGTGACAAGCTTGCAAAAATCATGCACAAAGAGGAAGTGCAGAAAGCTGCCAGAATGAATGAAAGATTAAAGGCCATGGAGAAAGATCTGACACTAAAGGAACCCCTTGGGCAAGCTAAGGAACTATTATGGGCCAATATCATTGACTCTGTCAATGATATTTGGCCATCCATTCAGGTGATATTTGAACAAATATATCTAATAAAGATAGCTACAAAGGCTATCCAAAGAGTCAAGGAAGAATTAGGAGACATGCCTGAAGATGGTACCAGACTTATCCATTTACTCAATAGTAAAAACAAGTATGAACTTCAGGAATTAGAAATAGAAGACAGGACATGAACCATTTTGGAGGTGAGGAAGGTCCTTTCTAAGAGAAACTTAATGTTAAACTTGGAGGACAAGTGTCGAAATATGTAGGTAGTAGTTGATAGATTTATGGCCAAATTTCAAATTTTGTGAGAGGGAGGGTTACCAAGTCCCTTACTCATAAATGACAAGCTCATGACACAACAGGATTACAACAACAAAATTAGAGAGCTAGCTAAAGGACAGGTCAATACATCATCAATAAAGGAATTTCCAATAGGCAAAGTTCTTTACCAGACATTTGAAAACTTGTTTTACCTTGAGCACAAGGTAAAACACTTATTCATCACTAAGCCTACTTTTGCTAAGTACACAGAGGCAGATGAAATATATAGGAGGATGTTGAAAATCAAATTACCTGATGTTGAATTATGGGAAAATTGACTGATTTACTATAGTAAAATGTAGTAAAATGGTTAATGTATAGTTAGGAGGGCAAAAAGATAAAGACAGGTCAGCATGTTTAAAGTGTATCAGTGTCAAAGTGTATCAGATGAAAGCCAAAATTGAATGAAACTTCCAGCATGAAAGATCAAACAACAAGGTAGCATAAAGGGCTAGAAATCAAATAAACCCAGCAGTACCAAAATACAAGGGACAACATGAAGCAGTTCAAACAACTGTCTCTATATTCTTGCAAGAAGATATTTTTGTTTCCTAGATTAAATATCAAGTTAGTTTGAGATATTTTGTAATAAAAGTTTTGTATAAATACTTCACAATTCGAAGTATTTAGTGTGGATTCTTAGACATTTCTATTGAATTTTGATCAAAAAGACTATAAAGCTATTGTATCATTAACTGAGCCAGCAAGCTGGATTGATGAATAAAGACAAGATATTTCACAGGATTCATGTGTTGAGCGAAGTACAGACAAGTATTTTTCTTATGTTATCGTTATCTTCTTAATGCTTCTCCACAATCTTTAATGTATTCCTTAATCTGAATGCTATCACTGGAACAATATCTCATAGTTTGTTTAATTACACTCTGTTTTAGCAGTTATGCATATAAAATTTTTCAATTGATATCTAAGTTAAGGAATTATTAATTGCTTCTTATTTTAGGTTATTTCTTGCTAATCCAGATCAAAGGATTCTTAACTTCCCTTTTATTTTGATTACCCTCTATTCCTCGTTTATATCAGCCTTAGAACCCTTAATTGCTCTCTCACCTTGATTAAAACCATTTCACCCCCTTGTTCCAAGGACCTGCACTTTACTCTGCTAGCTTGCCCTTTGAACATTCCCTTTAGTGAGTTGATCCAGTTATCTACCCTTCTATTGACTCCCTAGCCCAATGGTCTAAAGACATCATTCTATCCATCTATTTCAAGGATTCCACCATCCAATCTTGAATACAAATAAGAAACCCCTAGAACATTCATAACTAGCCTGAAATCCAAGCAAACAAAGCTAAATCATATAGAGAGATCCCTCTCTGAGACTAGGTTGGCTAGATCCTATGCTCCAAAGTTGGTTTGTGGTTGCCTCGATCGTTTTCTTTCTTCTAATAACTTCTAGAGAATTTTTTGAGTGGTAACAAGACCCCCAAAGAGTCAAGGACAATGCTATATTTTGGATCTTCATGGAATCAATCATCCACGCCGCAATTAACTGCAAGCCACAACTCTCACCAACTATCTTTGAGTAGTTGTCCGAATATGTGGAGTTCAAGGCAAACTTCCACTGCATTTCCATTAGAGCATGGAAGGACCCCAGACAAAATTAGCATGATCTTCCATACCTGGTGACGGATGATGCAATCACCGCGGTCCTGAAGAGTTGGCCAGCAATGTGGTGCATGGCCTCAGACTTATCAGATGGGTCTAGTAAGTCAACCACAAAGCAAAATAAGGAAGAGGCCACATTAATATGGAGCAGTTGGCTAAAAGAAGGAGGAAGGAAGCCGAGGACAAAGCCAAAGCAGTGCGCGTTGCCAAAAAGCAAGCAGAAGGGGAGGATGAAGAGGAAGAGCGCGACTCTGATAGGAGTCAGAAATCACCTTCCCCGTAGACAGAGGAGGAGGAGCAGTGCTCAAAATAGGGAGGAGTAGTCCCAAAGACTACTCCATTCCAGGTTAAGTGCACAAGGGAGTAGGAGAAAGTTGGGCCGTGGAGGAAGTCCAAGGCCAAAAAATCATCCCTTGACCCAATCACCTAGACAGAGGGTGATTTGAATGACATCGGCGATACAGTGAGGGAAATGACCGCAGAACTGCTACAATAGTTTGAACAGTAGCAAAAACAGCCCTTGGATTCCATTCAAACAGGTTTGCGTGAGCTACAGATCCAGGCTCCTCAGGTGTAGACCAATGCTGGGCGGGGCAACGGGACGTCGAGCAATTTGGCACCTGGAATCTTAGATGCAACAGAGATGGTTTGCTCAATGGATCCTCAGGTTGTCATGTTGCCAGATGGAGCATTGGCCACAAAAACAGAAGCTGACAGGGCCACTGTCAGTGCTTTCAAGAAAGTTGGGTTAAACTTGGCCGTGCTTCTAAGTTAATCCCTTCACACCCTGCAAGACGGTGTGGTCGTGGAACTTTGGGCTTGGGAACAATGCAAATTGAATGTTATTAGTGAGTAGAGGGTGAACAATGCCCAGATGTTCGTAGAGAAGGCATCCGCGATTGATCTTCTTAAGAATATCATAGGGAAGAATGAGTGCACAACAGCTGTGGTGGCTGAGGCATGTCAGACTTTTCCAGAGCTAAACATCCCAGAAGATGAACCAGTCGATGCAAGAATCTAGAAGCTTGCTATAGGTGTGCATGATCCATGGACAAAATTGGCTAAGGTTTAGTTTGAACTAAACCTTAAGATCACAGAACTTGAATTGAGGGACCAACCTTCGACTCCACCAAAAGTTATAGAGCAATGCGAGACCATTGTCAAAGATGTCATTGTAGTTGTTGATACTACAGTGAAGGATTGCATTGCGCTCTTTGATCAGGCACTCGAAGTAGTTACCAGTCTATAGGAAGATCCCAACCTGCAGAGGCTAGAAACTGAGGCACGGGACATGTTAGCTTTGCTGAAAAAAGGCCCAAAATTGGATCCAAATATGCTCCAAAGCACTCCCTAAGTCTTCAAAAGTGCTCAAAGATCATCCATCGATCGAAACAAGCAAGGGAGGAAAGCCCTTGGAAGGGCTGAAAATCACTATCGAGAGGCTAAAATGCTTAAAAATTAGTCAAAAGCCCTTAGTGTAGGCTTAAAACCCAAGAATGCACAACTTCCATTAGATCTAGTCGGTCAATGGCCTAGATCTAAGCGGCAAATAAAAAATCGACAATCCCAAGTAGTAGCAATCGGAGCTGGACACCGCCGATTAGCGATCACCCATGATCTTTCTCGGCGAGTCGCTTCAACGGAAGTATCGGCGGAGGTATTGGCGGAGTATTAGCGTAGGTTATATGGAGGTGGCAACTGTGATTAGTGATTAAATGTGGACCGTCGATTGCATGCGCAGATCGACAGCCCATGTTACATCACCGGATCACTATTGGTGGAAACCATGGGGCAGGGCCTTTGTATATATATAAGGGCGATGCGATAATGCCAGACTCGATGGCATTATGAATGATATTCTATAAGATTTCAAGTCTGCGCCCAAGCATTTTTTGATGCATTTCTCATATATTTAGTTATACAACGATATACAAAGGAACCTTGGGCTAGCGCCGATTGCGATGAAGCCTGGACCCGAAAGGGTCCGGGAAGGGAAATTCATAATTTTTGAAGTCCGCCAAGACCGATTTTTCATAGTTTTCAGTGTCTTTTCATATTTCAAAGAAATAAAAAGGAAACACGAGATCAGACCATTTATGACAGGGGACAATGATTAAGGGCAGATGTGATAGATGCATAGATCATATTTTAGGACTTCTGAAGTTTGAAAGAATCAGAAATAGGCGACATTTTACATGTTGCAGTGCTTTTATGTGTTTAATAGAAAAAAGTGATTATTAAAACATTTAAAAGGATAACAGAGGCCGTAGAGCCATTCCACCACACAGCAGAGGCCAAAAGGCGATCAGGGAGCATAGACAATGCAACATAACTGAATCAACCCAAAGCAATTGTGGAGCCACAACACGACACAACCAGAACAAACAGAATGTTCATGGGGCATCTCTAGTATGAGAGAGCTCCTAGATAGCGCAGTAGCTACCCAAAATATCTTAATGTGGTTATTATTTTGTCATAAGAAGAAACCTCTGAGTCATGTGTGCCTAGTCATGGTATCAAAGTTGTTTAAACAGACAGAGGGATAGATTAAGACACTCTGAGCCTTTAAGAGCTCAGGAGCATTGTAAGAGGCCTATAAAAGGTTGAAAATTAAATGTAACAGGGGTTCAACTTTTAGAGATTATTCCTCTATTCATTCAAGCTTCTCATCTGCATTCTAAGCAATATAAGCTTCTTTTTCCATTAGATGTTCAATGTCCATTCTCTTTATGTTGTTCTATGCTTGCACTTGAACATTTTGTTTAGGTTTTCTTTGTGTTTAAGGCCAAATAACTATCATCTTATCTCTGCTTTGATATATTAGATTTGCAAGCTTCTTTGTTGCCTATAGATAGCATTTATATGTGTTATTATATATGCATCTACCAATATAGTCAGTAAGCTCATTTTCAGCCTATAGCTAGCCATTCATATATGTTCATGTATTCAATCTACTGGTATTGTCAGTATTCTCCATCTATCCATTAAATCTACAAACTATTGACCATTAGTGGTCTAAAGCCTTGTGTTGCTGAGGGTGTTCATGCATGTCTTGAGTGAGAATAGAGATGAAATGGTTATCTGACTTGATCCAAACCATCATTCATTCCAATAGTTTTGAGAACAATATTGAAGATTACATGTTACTAGGCATCTCCGATCTGCAACCTAGGAGAGTTTCCTGTAGTGCTAACATAATTGGCGCCGTTGCCGAGGAGAGGAAACTGAAGCTCAACTTCCATGGGAGATGACACAGATCCAACTTTGATGATAGACAAAGTATGGACACTTTTCTGGTTGTAATCATCTATCTGGCGACTCTACTGGAGGTCGAACCTTTTTGGCGACTCCACATCATAGTTCTAGCTCAATTTGTAAGGCATACTCGGAGAAATCCACAGAAGCCACAAGCTGACCCAGTACCTGACCCTAAAAATAGCATCAAAGAAAGAAAGGTATTGCAGAAAGGAGCATCAAGTTTAGGTAAACCTAAACAATCTCCTACATCTCTTCAAGAAAATACTACAATAGAACAAATACATGTTGAGAGTATAGCTTCTAATACTAATAGTGAAGAAAATATCTTAGAGATTCATAAAGCTCCTTATTCTTTAGGTTCTCCTTTTGTTGTAAATCTAAAGAAAACCTCACCTCCTATCCATCATACTCCTTTAGTCCTATCAATCACTCCTCAGCCCTCTGCCATTCAAACTTCCAGTACCCATATAGCCACCACAACTATGGTAGGACCACAAGCACCCACCAAAATGGAAAGAATCATAGCTGCTAGGTATGGACCTCTAATACTACCCGCTCCTTTGAATACCATGCCTACTGAAGAATATCAGAAGTATATGCCTAAGTTCACTAGGACTGAAGGTGTTATAGTTGAAGAACATATTGAATCATTCTATAACTATGTTGATAACCTAGACATTAGTGAAGATGATGTCTGGATGAGAATCTTTGTCCAAACCCTAGATGGAGAGGCTAGAAAATGGTTCAAGGAGCTAACCCCAACATCTATAGTAGATATTGAGGCCTTAGATGATGCATTCCTAAAGCATTGGGGTGATAACAAGGATCTCCTCTACTACCACACTGAGTTTGGGAACTTACAGAGGGAAGATGGTGAGTTGTTGTCTAATTTTAATAAGAGATTTAACTACAGTTACAACAAGATACCTGCTGAAGTAAAACCCACCACTACTTCTGCTAGAATCATCTATGCTAGTGCCTTTGATTCTAAATTCTATTTACTGTTGAGGGAGAGGCGATGTGCTACTTTGGCTGATATGTAGGATGCAACCTTGGAAGTAGAATTGAACATCATGGCTGCAGAAAACCTCAAAGGTAATGTTGACAGAAGGAGACAGAGGGATGAGTCTTGATCATCCTCTAATCCTAAGATAGATAAAATGACCAAAACGATCGAGTCATTAGCCTCTAAAGTTTCCAAATTAAAGGTTGAGCAGCATTCTGGGAAAGGAAGGGTTCATAGTACCTTTGCTCCTCCAAATCCAAATCTATATAGAAGACCTGATGAGTAGTTGCAAATTTTGCAAAGAAGCAAAGAGGCCAATGAAGACCAAAGGCTAAAGGTCCCTTTTCAGAATGTAGTCATGGAAGAAGAGCAGTTTGAGGAAGATGATGAGATCCATGGTATGGAAGACAAAGGAAGCACCACCATTTTAACCAAAGCTACCTATGAGAAGTCATTATTCAACGAACAGATCAACCAAGAATGGGATGGTGAAACTGTTCTACAAACCATAGATCATCACCAATATAATCTGAGGTCTATGATGAATAATGTCAAAGAAACTCTTGTTCATAAAGTTGTTGTCCCTGCAGAACAACAAGCTAATAAGTAGAAGCAACCAAAAATTGATCCTATCATCCTCAAAGCTCCAACCATAGAGGTAAGAGGCCTTGACAAGTCCCCTTCTTCTTTTAGTTTTCAATCAGAAATCCAGAAGCCAAGAATACCTATGCCTCTGCTTGAACCAATGAAGAATGAGTCCTTCAAGAAATCTATCCTTGAGGCTCTTGAGCCTAAAACCATCCAAGCCTCCACTGACTATGTAAAGCTACAAGATGACCAACCAACTGTTATTCTCAGCCCAATGATTGTAAATTGTGAAGAAAGCTCCCCATCATACTATGCTTCTCTGTCTATTCATGATGAAATCCTTCACAATTGCCCTCTAGACACTGGAGCCAACCATAATTAAATGCCGAAGGCTGTCATGGATAAGCTCTATCTTGACATTACAAGCCTTATCAGTTGGCCTCTACGCAGTGTAAAAAACCAGTTTGCCAGATCACAGAAGAAGAAGACCCCTAGATTTGGGACATCTTCTTTGATGGGGCTTGCTCTAAGGAAGCTGCAGGAATAGGTGAAGTCCTTGTGTCCCCAACAGAGGAATACATTTATTCATATTTTATATTAACTTTTTAGGTCACAAATGGCACAACAAAGTGTGAAGTAGACCTTATCATTCAGCATGTGTACAAAATCTCCCAATCAAAACATCCAAGGCTGAAAGCATAGGAGAGGAGGTGAAATATAGACGATCTCTACCTGATAATGTCAAGTGTTCCAAACTTTTTGAAGTAGAGGATCAAATCAATAGGCTTTTGCAAGTCTTTGGTGAATTGGCTGATATACACATTGACCAAGAGAAAGAAACCTTTCATGGAGAGGTAAAAAGGGTCAATTTTCAGTTTCGTGACTGTTTTCTCAAAAGGGATGCATCAAAGGAAGGATGTGTTTTTGATGGCCCATTCAATGGACTGTTCTTTGAACTTTATTTCAGTTAAGGCTTTCAAGCCTTGGTATTGTAAATATGTTGTTTTCAAAGTTTTTAGTTCATGCTTAATAGACTCCATGCCTAATGCAACACTAGGAGGAAGATTTGATCTTGTTGTATATAGGAAAGGCATTGATATGTGGTTCTTGAAATCTCATAGGGAGGATTTCATTCCCAGAAGGAGCCAATGTTAACTTTGCTAACAAAAGGCCCAAAATTGGATCCAAATATGCTCCAAAGAACTCCCTAAGTCTTCAAAAGTGCTCAAAGATCATCCATGATCGAAACAAGCAAGGGAGGAAAGCCCTTGGAAGGGCTAAAAATCACTATCGGGAGGCTAAAATGCTTAAAAATTAGTCAAAAACACTTAGTGCAGGCTTAAAACCCAAGAATGCACAATTGCCGTTAGATCTGGCCAATCAACAACCCAGATCTAAGCAGAAAATCGCAAATCTACTGTCCCAAGTAGTGGCAATCGGAGTTGGACATTGTCGATTAGTGTTCATCAATGATCGCTATTGGTGGGTTGCATCGGTGGAAGTATCGGCGGAGGTATCAGTAGAGTATCAACATAGGTTATATGGAGGTTGCAACTGCGATTAGAAATTAAACGTGGACTTTCGATCGCGTGCATAGATCAACGACCCATGTTACATCACCGGATCGCTATCGACGGAAACCATGGGGCAGGGCCTTTGCATATATATAAGGGCAATGTGACAATGCTAGACCCGAAGGCCTTATGAATGATATTCTATAAGATTTCAAGTTTGCACCCAAGTATTTTTTAATGCATTTCTCATATATTTACTTATACAACGATATACAAAGGAACCTTGGGGTAGCACTGATTGTGGTGAAGCCTGGACCCAAAAGGGTCCGGGAAGGGAAATTCATAATTTTTGAAGTCTGCCGAGACCGATTTTTCATAGTTTTTAGTGTAAACAGAATGATCATGGGGCATCTCTAGCATGAGAGAGCTCCTAGACAACACAACAACTACCCAAAATATTTGAATGTGGTTATTCTTCTGGCTGAACAAGAAACCTTCGAGCCATGCGTGCCTAGTCATGGTATCAAAGTTGTTTAAACAGACAGAGGGATATATTAAGACACTTCAGATAGAGGGAGCCTTTCATCCCTAGAAGGAGCTAGCATTAGCCTTGTTGGCAGATGGCCCAAAAATGGATCCAAATAATCTTAAGACCCCAGGCTAAAGGAAGGCAATTCTAGGGTAACCACAAACCAAGCTTAACCTAGTAGCTAGCCCTACCAAGTTGGGAGAGGGCTCTCTCCTTATGAATCTCAGTCAAAATGACTGGATCATGAATGATATTTTATGCTAGGTATAGTAGCTCTAGGGTTTTGATTGATTTTTTTGGTTTTTTGCTGGATCAGATGGAGCTAGGCAATTTGGGTTTGGGAAATTAGATCAGAATACATGGTGTTCTATGGGGCAAGGTAGGTATAGACTTTTACACTTGAAATTGAGTGAGGTGAGATGTCTAAGACTGGTGAGGAGTTGAGTAGGGCATGCTAAAGGATAATGTATCCTTCCTAAACAGTAGAAAACATAGAATACTGAATGGTTTCCCAAGGCAGAGCACTGTAAACAATGAATTATACATATCTATCTTGATATCATTCAATTAGAAGCAGTGAAATAGATTGTGGCATACATAAAACATGTGAAAAACTGATAACAAAAGAAGAAACTATGCAAAATCACCATACCACAAGTATCCCATAAAAATAGTTGCAACTCCTATTAATTTCCTTGCCAAACTGCTTACAATGATGTACAATATTGTTCAAAGCATGCAAGTGAATCCAGCCTCACCAAATGACCAAGAAAACACATAATATAGACATCTAAACTAATCATCTTGACCTTCAGGGGTCGAATCCATGAGAAGAGGGGTTGTTACAACCATTTCCAAATATGGACCAGGAATATAAATAGTCTAACTACTTGCCTCTATAAGCATGGAAATTGATTCATTAGCCTCATAACCACCTCTAACTAATGAATCTACCTTCTAAGACTATTTACCATTGCTCCACTATTGCTTTGGGTTGATTCAGGCCAACACGACATAGCCAGAATAAACGGAATGATCATGGGGCATCTCTGGCATGAGAGAGCTCTTAGACAATGCAACAACTACCCAAAATATTTGAATGTGGTTATTCTTATGTCTGAAGAAGAAACCTCCGAGCCATGTGTGCCTAGTCATGGTATCAAAGTTGTTTAAATAGACAGAGGGATAGATTAAGACACTTCAAACAGAGGGAGGCTTTCATCCCTAGAAGGAGCCAGCGTTAGCCTTGTTGGCAGATGGCCCAAAAATGAATCCAAATAATCTTAAGACCTCAGGCTGAAGGAAGGCAATTCTAGGGTAACCATAAACCAAGCTTAACCTAGTAGCTAGCCCTATCAAGTTGGGAGAGGGCTCTCTCCTTATGAATCTCAGTCAAAATGACTGGATCATGAATGATATTTTATGCTAGGTATAGTAGCTCTAGGGTTTTGATTGATTTTTTTGGTTTTTTGCTGGATCAGATGGAGTTAGGCAATTTGGGTCTGGGAAATTAGATCAGAATACAGGGTGTTCTATGGGGCAAGGTAGGTATAGACTTTTACACTTGAAATTGAGTGAGGTGAGATGTCTAAGACTGGTGAGGAGTTGAGTAGGGCATGTAAAGATCATATATCCTTCTTAAACAGTAGAAAACATAGAATACTGAATGGTTTCCCAAGGCAGAGCACTATAAACAATGAATTATACATATCTATCTTGATATCATTCAATTAGAAGTAGTGAAATAGATTGTGGCATACATAAAACGTGTGAAAAACTGATAACAAAAGAAGAAACTATGCAAAACCACCATACCACAGGTATCCCATAAAAATAGTTGCAACTCCTATTAATTTCTTGGCCAAATTGCTTACAATGATGTACAATATTGTTCAAAGCATGCAAGTGAATCCAACCTCACCAAATGACTAAGAAAACAAATAATATAGAAATCTAAACTAATCATCTTGACCTTCAGGGGTCGAATCCATGAGAAGAGGGGTTGTTACAACCATTTCCAAATATGGACCAGGAATATAGACAGTCTAACTACTTGCCTCTATAAGCGTGGAAATTGATTCATTAGCCTCATAATCACCTCTAACTAATGAATCTACCTTCTAAGAATATTTACCATTACATTTACATTCCATGTTATCAATTACATCAGTGAAAACATCCATGAGGAGAAAGAAATTGAATTTTCAGAGAGAACAGGCGAAATTTGGATTTTTTGGGCAAATTGGTCAAAAGCGTAGTGCCTCTTTCCACCTACTTTTGGAGGCATTCAACTAAACCAAATTGAGCCCAAGATAGCTAATTAGAAAGGTATTCAAGTCTAGTTTTTGGAACAACTTGAATGTTTGAATTTGGAGGTCATTTCGCCCCTCAAAACTTGAATCTCCCAAGACTGCTTATGTGTGTCCAAAATGAGGCAGAAAGGTCATTTTTTGGTAGTTTTTGGACCTTTTGGTGACCCAGATTTGCTCCAAAACTTCGGAAACTTTCCAGGGTGTATGTTCTCATCATGTTGAATCCAAAAATACAAACTGTTTCTCCATCTGATGCTCCAGGAAAAATCGCAGCACCACCAGGGCCAATTTTCTATGTTGAAAATTTCAAAATTTGAAAAATGCAAAAAAAATCTTCAAAACTTGCCCAATTTGGCATGGGACACCACCATCAGCTTCTTTGATGTGTTAGTGAGGTTTCAGCCAATATCTTAAACCTATATTGCTCTTTCTTGCCCTCTAAAGCTCTCCTTAACCTAACTTTCATCCTCTTCATTCTCATGTTGCAAATTTTGTTCCGTGTCCTGTAGCGATAGGCCATGTGCCTCATCATTTTGGTTATCTCTGGCTGCCCTCTGAAATAACAGTTGGTGATATTGTGAAGTTCACTCCAAAAAATGTCACCTCATTTTTCTATAAATGAGTCACAAAAAGTCTAGCCAACTCATGGTGAAACTGAATTCTTTCCACCAATACACAAAATTCAAAACATGCTTGATGCCTGAAACAAGAAACTGCAAGTGGGCACGCCTGTAATTCCCTCAAGCTAGTGGGCTCCTCTTTGATGATTTTTCCCTTTTTATGGGCTTCTTCTATTGTCTATGTCTCTCCATGGAGCTGCCACTAAGTGTCTCTTCTTCATACTCATAATCACTATATTTTTCCATTGTTTTCCTTTGGCTTTGAACAATATGGTTATATATGGATAGTATTATGGACAATGGTGCGGAGGAATGGAGTGGGAAAAATGTATGTGTGAGGGGGTTTGGGGAGAACTAATAATTTGATAGGGTAGGAAAGCAATAGTAAAGATGAGGGTTTTAGTTCATGAGATAAATTGTAGGAAAACTAGGGATTGTCATAGAAACTAGGGTTTTGATTTTAGAGGTGAAAAACCACAAAAGCTTGAGACAAAACCCTAAACAACAAGAGATCTTAGGATACTTACTTGCAAAAGAGGGAAACTTGATGAAATTTGGTGGAATTTGGTGATTTGAGGTGATTTAGGGCTTTCCTAGGCAAAGCGTAGCACCAAATATAGGAGCGCAGTGCTGGCCTCAAAGCTCAACACCTATGTATTTTTACACTGCAAAAATTCTCCAGAAGCGCAGTGCCGACTTCAAAGTACAGCGCCACCCCTCAGAATTGTAGCGCCATTTAAAGATCACTTTTGAGTGCCTTTATGATGTCAAAATTGGGCATGTGATAGCTCCTTGGAAATCTTGTCGAGTCTACTTTCCGGAATATCTTGAATTTTCCAATTTGGAGTTCATTTGCCCTATCAAAGATCCAATATCCCAAGACTAGTCAAAATGTGCAGAATGAGGCGGCCGAAATGCATAGTGCTGTTGCATTCAACTTTTGAAAGTCTTCCTCAACTCCAAATTGAGCTCATGATAGCTCATTAGAATACTCTTTCTGTCTAATTATTAGTTGACTCATCAAGTAAGTCATTTGTTCATTCCATCTAGGAGAAAAATATATTTTACCAAGGTCACTCTAGAGGTGCATCAACCCTCCTAAGGCAAATGATGTTTTTGACATTTCTCCCAAACCATGAAACCTGTGTAAAAATTGAAGGAGGTTTTTCTTTTTGGGTTTATGATGGAGAAAAACCTCTCTCATGTTTGTGAAATTCATGTTTTATTTCTCAGAAACACAGTTTGAAGAAAAATCGTCCCTTATGTGTGGTGAATGACTTGTTCCTTGGAATGACTTCTTGACAAATGATGAAGACCTAATGTTTGATGATATGAAATGGCCTCATACCTTCTGATATCCCTTATGCCTCATATTGTTAGATATCTCTAATCCCATAGCCAACCCTCGCTTAGTGGGAGAGGAATTTAGAGGTTTAGTGCTTGTTCTCTTTTGCTTTTGTAGGTGGATTTGTGCTCATGATGACTTGATTTTTGCAAGGGTAGGTGCTTAGCAACATCATCAGATGCTTAGGAGGAGTTGGGAACAATATTACATATGGGAACATAAAATTACATAAGAAATGAAGATAAAAGCAAAATACTCCATTTTCACCTCAAAATATGTTTTGAGGTGAGAACTACATTAGGCTTTTGAAATAATAACTTATGACTTTATTGATCATTATTGGCATGTAATTATTGGATTTGACCATGGTGGGACCCTAAAACCTAATGAGACCAAACCCTAAGACCTAATGAAATGAATTGCAAAGTGAACATGAGCCATGACTAAAATATATGAAAGAGGATCAACAAGTACAGATCACGAGGGAAAATTGAAGTAAACCCTACCATCAGTGAGTCCATGACCTAATGGAATACAAACTCATCAATATGGGACTTCTACTATGAAATGCAAAAGAGTAGATTTTGATCACTGATGGTAGTGTGAAGACATTGACACTAACATTGGCTCCAATGGGGATGGTAGCTCCTTGGAGGTGCCAAGAACACCGTAGACCTAGTAGCCTTATCCATTGGGCAACAGAGTCAAAAATTTTCAAAAATTGAATACTGACACAATGCAAACTAAGATTGACTCATGACTAGAACACAATTGACAAACTAGAAAAGATGCTCAAAATGGAGCTTATTCCTTAAAACCTACTCTAATTGTTCCATTTCATCACCTGATCAAGTGAAATGAAACAACCAATGCAACCAAGTAAGCATTTCGGCTGCTGTTTGAATTCTCCACAAGTGCTTGTTATTTGAGAAAGAAGAGAGCACTACTGAAATGAAACTCCCATGAAAACTTGTAAACATATCCAAATTTTCCCAGGTTGAATAATATGGATGCTCTATCTGACTCCAAAAATACTGCATAAGGATATTAAAATTCATGTGCACTGGGACTTAACTCATCAAATGGATTACTTTGCTTCTACTCATACCATGAATGCAAACTTTCTTCTGAGATTTGTGATGAGACTCCTACTGAAAATGACAAAGAAATCGGCTGCCAGATCAAGTTTGTATAAATATTTTTTTCAAGTTCAAAATTAGCTAATGGAGAAGGACTTTGACTACAGATATCATCCAACACATCAGCTATTGGATCATGAAAAACTGGAAAAGACTGTTGCAACCCATTTTCTATTGGTTCCAATGAGATTGCATGATTTTCGATAGGCTGCTCATTTGAAGATATATTATGCAAATTTCCCTTCAAAAATTGAAATGATTCAAAACAGAATGGTACGGAATCATCTTGCATCATTTGATCATTCCATCTTCCAAGTCTTCGTCTACAACTTGACAATCAATGGCATTTGGGGGCTGAAAATCTAGATATGAAAAGTCTTGAACGAGGATTCCATTGCCCTCCAGATGGTCAAGATCAAAACTTATCGACAGTTGATTTTTGATTGCATGAAAGTTGTCTCTGATGACCTGAAACGATGTAAAACAAAAAGGAAAATATCATTCACTTACTTCAAAATTTGCTGCACTTTCCTCCTCACTTCCATAACTCATATGCATCAGCTAATCACTGTATTTGAGTTGCTGAAAGTGAACTTCCTCCTTCCATAAACGAGCTGCTGAATTTTCTGCAAGATTAGCTTATATTTGGAGAACATAATCATCATCATACTGATCAAACTGAGGGAAATCATGAGTATAAAACACATGATCAAGCATACATGTCATATCAATAGATCTCTCTTCTCCAAGATGATCTATAAAACAATCATTATCAGATCTATGACAACTGGGATAAGAAAGAAAATGTTTTGGATCAGCCACTTGTTCTTCTTCAATCAACAAGCCATAGTATTCAACATCATACTCATTCCTTGTGGTGATCTTTTGCATCATCTTTTCCACTGCACTTACTAAAATGTCGAGCCTTACCTCTAAAGGTGTCGATTCCGCTGGATCTATGTTCTTCATCTCTTCTTCTTTCAACTTTGCCCATCTGATCGGCAAATTAGCCTGTACATCTACTGCACTATTTTGCATCACTTTAAGTGTTGCAAGGTTCCTTTTTCTCAGCTGAAACTCCATTTCTGGATCAAAGGCATCTGGGTAGTACAAGAGAGCAGATCCAGGAGGAGGTCTTATATTAACAGAAATTGAAAAATAAACTTGGATAAACCTGGCTGAAAATTGTTGTACTGTCTCCCCTGGCTGTCTTTTCAACTGGTTATACTCTTCTAGAATCAAGAAAGGTTTCTGTCTAACCACCTACTTGTCGAGGAAAACTTTGACAAATTGCTGGAAATCTGAGATGCTCACATCAGGCGGGGTTTTGAACCAACTCTTGACTTTGCCTTGCAAAGAAAGAGCAAAAAGCCTAATACTGACATCCTCTTCATCAACTTCAAAAAGGTCAAGAAAAGACTCAAAATTCAGTACATGTATCTCAGCAGTGATGTTGTCACATTCACCATCAAATATTGGTAGATATAAGTAATGGTTTTTAGGGAAAGCATGGGATATAGGACGTAAAATCAGAGGCTTGTATCTATCTGGAATTTTACAAGGTATAGGAATATGTACAGAAGGTGTAGAATCAGTCTTGGTCTCTTTAGGCTCATCTATTTGAAGACGGTCTGTGATGCAGGAAAGTGTTCCCTCTACGGACAGAGGCAACCCCTCTAGCCCTAGAGTGTTTCTAGTCACAAACAAGGACAGATCAATAATAGCTTTCCTTAAACAGTTAAAGTTGGAGGCCTACCTCAACCGGTGGTCGATGGAGTTCCGTTGCACTGCTCTAGCTTTTGCTTCCTTCTCCTCATTGAGTGATCAACTTGAAACCAAGCAAAGGAAATACAATAAAGCACGTAACTGGAAACAACAATGAACTATTTACTCACAAAGTCAAGAAGTCATGAGTTATCAAGTACATTACATACAAGACATAGGAAAACATCATTGATTGCATTAATAATGAAATAAGAGTCAGCTTACAACCAAAGTCTTGACGTCACAAGCCTTCTCAAAGAGGGTCCAGCTAGCATGTTCTTCAAGCATTCACTCATGTAATCCTGGATCTCCCAAACAAACAAGTCTCTCTCTCTCACTCCCAAGTTTAACATGGAATCAAGGGCACTTCACAACCTTCCCAAAACTAGCAACACTCTCACACTTATCACACTCACACCAGCTATCTATCAAAGCACTAACAGCACTGTACAAACCAAGATTTCTCCAACTACCAACTATCAGAAACTAGCAATGCATATCAATGGTGAGAGTTTAAATAGGAGAAGTAGTCTCCATGAAAGGTGGAAGAGTGAGCTTATCCCAAAGGAAGGTAGCACAATTGACGGAACTGCCACACTAGGAAGGGAAGGGCGACATAAACAATGCTAACAACCAGGTCTGGAGTCATCTGGAAGGCCAACTGATGGAACAAATTCGCCTAATCTGGATCATTGCGAGCACATAACTGGGGTTCAGCGCTAACATCACTAGTGAACAGTAAAACTAGTTAGATCATCGCTGAAGGAAACACATAGCCCCGCGTTGGTGCTTAAAATCGGGCCATCATAGGAATTAGATGTATTTCCACGCTGGCAGCGCGAATGGACTGTTCATGAGTGCCTTTCAGTGTGTTTATTAAGCCCATAACTGCGATGAGGCAGATAACTTAGGAAAAGTGGGTCAATTGGCAGCATAAGAGAGCATTTCTCTGTCATGAACATGTTTGACTTGGACACATGACATAGTGAGAAGACCGAGAGTGAAAGCGGTTATAAATTACTATGTAACAGATACCCCCTAAAGTATGAAGCCCGAGAGAGTGGGAGGGGTGAAATGCTTTATGAAACTGACTGAGCTGGAACACCATCTAGAAGGACCTGTATGCAAGTCGAACTGATATCCATGAAGTACATGTAGTCTAGGCATGGGCGCAACCATCCAAAAGACATATGAAATAGGTCTGTGGTATGGAAGAAACCATCCAGCTAATGAGACCATGATAATGATAAAGGTATGGTCACAGCCATCCATTAAGACTCAGGCATGGTTGCAGCCATCCATCAATGAGTCATGTAACCAGAAAACAATCCACATAGCCTGAACATACGTAATCTAAGTTCGAGGTCTTGAACCCATCCGATCACAGTACAAATTCTAACATGCGAGTAGATGTGTTGAGGTCGAGCATGATAGAAAGTCACCTGATTACCGGTCATTGATGGAAACCGTTAACAAGCGCGAGAGAAACCACCTATAATGCCAATGGTTCTCAAGGTACTAGCTAGCACAATCCACGGAGTGTGAAAAAGGAGCTGAAGTTGAACACTCATGGAATCACCCAATCAACGACCAATGATAAAAGTCGACCGTCAGGTGTGAAGAACTTGCCATTGAGGCATGCAAGCTCTAAGGTACCAAAGGGGATCTCTAGATCAATCTCCTAGATGATGAGCTGATGTCAATAGGAGACGACCCATCGCAGGAGGGCGCCATAACATTTCCCCCATAAATGACATGAGATAAGGGACAAGTGGTAGATGGAAAAACAAAGTATCAGAGGAAAAGGTAAGGATGTAAACTGCGGAAGGATTATACTCTTGAACATATCGGTGACACGACTCCGGAGGGTGGCAACATTCAGGTACCAGGGGATCAGAGGCTTGATGACAACGACATGAATCCGATGGAATGAAGCTAAATGACAACCCAACCTGTGGAAGGCGAAATGACGATGTATGGATATCCCAACCCGACAAGAAGAAAAAGTGTCGATGTTTAAGAGTAACTTGCTGCCATAGACAATCAATGATAAACCTGCTATTGAGTCCAACCTAGTAATAGTTTAACGAGACCTAGGGAGGAGAAGCTCGAGTCTCGTCATGGTGACGAGTCCAATTTCGTCAGGGTTTAACGAGTCCGACATAGGTAAAACTCAGAGTCTTTTTCATGTTTAGGGAGTTTGAAAAAGACATGGAAAAGAAAACTCCAGGGGGGGTCCTTTTTTGTAAATTTGTGTCTCTCGAGCCCGGAAAAGTATAAAACGATACTCGAAAGAACCACTTGACCATCATGATCAAGGAGTACTTTTTATGATTAGTGGTGTCAACCCAAAAAAGTAAAAAAGTGATTGAGACCACGTCGTTTCGTAACCAATAACGTGCCTGAAATGAAAAAAGCCCGACAATATTTTCTCATTTAAACAGTCGAAAAAGAGCTTAAAGTGAACCACCTTTCATTCCATTTAACAAGTTAAAATGGGAAACTTGGCAATCTTTTCATTGTTAAATGGTCAGAAAAGAGCTGAAAGCAGACCTCCATTTTCATTCTCTTTAACAAGTCAAAAAGGGAAAAATAGTCGGCAATCTTTTCATCATTTACGAGTTAGAAAAGAGCTTAAAGGAGACTTGTCCTAGAGGAATGAGTGGTATAAAGGGTAGAAACTGGTTCCAGCAATGGTGGAACTGCTCAAAACATGTAATGGTCAAGAGGCTGGCTAATAAAACCACTCATCGCTGCGGTTCCTAAGGAAAGGAAAAAACAACCAAGTGAAAGCATGTGATCGGCCAAAGAGATGGTGACAATGGAATGAAACAACCAAGGATCATCTAGCAGATAAAAATGGCGATCAAGAGGTGTAAATCAGGTATGCGTTCATTTTTACACAAGCTTGAACCATGGAGAACTCTGCTTGGATTCGGTTTCATGTTTACACAAGCTTGAAACGAAAAACTATGCTTGTTATGAGTTCGCATGCCCCCAGGCATAATGACGCAAATCGAGGTGCATGCCCCCCAAGCTTCATTGCATTCAACGAGGTGGATGGAATGAAGGTTCATTTTCGAGATCTTGGAAAGACTTGACTTGGATTTTACGAGATCTTAATCAAAGACTCGATTTGGAAAGGGAGGTGTTTCATTTTTTAATGAGGTTGACACGGTAAAAGAATTATCCTCATAACCCTTGTTTCATTTTTTAACGAGCTTGACACAAGATAAGGAACTATGCTTAGGCACCTTGTTTCATTTTTAACGAGGTTGACACAAGATCAAGAACTTTCCTCAAGAATCCTTATTTCATTTTTTAATGAGGTCGACACAAGAAAAGAACTCTCCTCAGGACACCCAGTTTCATTTTTTAACGAGGTTGACACAAGAACAAACTATCCTCGTTACTCCTCGGTTCATTTTTTAATGAGGTTGACACAGGAACAAACTATCCTTGTACACCTTGTTTCATTTTTTAATGAGGTCGACACAAGATCAGAACTATCATCGGAACTCATTTCGTTTTTTAACGAGGTCGACACAAGATTAGAACTATCCTTGGGACTCCTGTGGTTCATTGGCCATATGAGAACATGGCTCCTAAGAGGTCTTTGCGGGACGGAAGGGACACACTCTGGAAGGAATACATGTCATGAGGCCCTAATGACAGATCGAGTTCCAATTCCCCGAGTACATGATGTATGAGACAATCTACATGATCATCAGTAGAGGCAGAGATGGAACGGGTAGCCACATAATTGACTTGTGGCAAGGAAAGTACTACTTGCGAGCAAGAACCGATAGGGGACGATGGCGACACAGGAGGCGCCAGGTGACTAAAGAATGAAAATTGATCTATGGTCACGATTCTTCCATCGTGTGGAAAAAAAACCACATGGAAAAGTGAAAAGACAAGGGGCCCCATGGCATAAACATAGTCACGGCCAAGGAGAAGAATGAAATCTAAAGCACCTTGGACAATCAGTACATCTATATAGATAGTTTTGCCTCCCAAAGTAACAGGAAACTTCAGAAGGATCCCTAACAGTTGACTGGTTCCTTCGTCAAATGCTAACATATTTTTTGCGACCGGCACAAGCTGTGGGGAGCCCAAAGCTTGCCAAGTAGTGGAAGGCATAAGACTAACTGATCCACCCTCATCGAAGGCAGTGCTAGGTATTGTCTTATCATAGAAATGTATTGTAATCTTAAAAGGCACATGGGATGAAAGGCAGAATGTAGTCAAATGACTCCAGTCAAAGGAAACAACTGAACTACTTGGTGGGGGAATCATATGATTACCCCCTTGCTCTACAAGAATCGAAGAAGGGCCCTCTTGACCAGCGGGGATAGGAGGGTCGTTTTCGGACTCAGGAGAATCTAACGAGACGAGAAGAACATGAGCATGATGTTCTTCCGAAATAGAGTGATCAATAGGTGGTGAACCCAAGCCGACACTCTCTCCGACCAATGGTTGGTCTGGAACAGGCTTAGCATAGCCAGGTTTAGAAAGAGGAGCACGGAAAAGAGAAGAATCTAAGTCAATCTCTTTGTCGATGGGGAGAGGATCTAAAGAGAGCCTCTGATAACCATTGGGAATTTGGGGTGAAGGAGTTGTAAGACTTTCCAAAATAGTGGAAGCTCTATCCATGAGCGAACAAAGGTGAAGGGGATGGTTGCCTTCACACAGTCTACAGGGAATCAAATCTTCCCTTCCTTCTTACTGTTGCCATTTGATAGGGTAGCATCTCCATTAGCTTCGGAGGACAATGAGGGATGATCCGGATCATGAGACCATACTTCTAAGATCCTAGGAATGCCAGGACAATCACGAAGAAGATGGTCACCCTTGCACAATTTACAAGGAAACCTAACCTTCCGCAAAGGAGCAGAAGGTGGTCCGACCTGAGATGTACTAGGAGTAGTAGCTGCACAGGTGGCCTCGCATTTATCGGACTTCTTCTTCTTCTTCTTCATCTTCTTCTTCTTCTTAGTCTCCTGGTTACTAGATGTGAAACTTTCACCAGGTGAAGGAGGAGAGAGGAGGAAGAAACAAGGGAAGAAGGAGTAGGCTCAACCTTGGAATCAACATGTTGTGGTTCAGATGAAGAAGACGGTGGAACAGGAGTCATGACGCTCGGGATCACCGAGTTTGAAAACAACCATATAAGCAAACCGATGGTTAACCCAGACAAGGACAATGTTGCCATATACGGAGCACCAGCATTTCCAAATGGAGGGAATGGGCCAGGATTTCCATTTGGGGGAAAACCTTGGTTGGTAGACTCAGGGAATGTTACCATCGAGAATGAGCCTAAAAAACACTCTTATCACAACCAAGAACTCAAACTTTTACCAGGAATATTTCGTGGGCAGTAAATTTTATGACGCAGGAACAAAACTTGACCTTTTCATGTTTCAAGAGTCGAGAAAAGGACGAAAAGGTGACTCTATCTCTTTCGAGGTTTAATGAGCCTTAAAGGACAAGTGCTCAGATGGACCTTTTCTTTTAGGGAGTTTGAAAAGGAATGAAAGTGACTACTCTGGAGAACTAGGCAAAAGGTTTACCAAACAACCTGTAAAACTGCATATACAACTTAGCAGTCATATGAAAGCCAAGGACTTTCCGTACGACAGTTAATCTTCTTGAATGCTATGTTCGGTGCATTACAGTTTGCAAGGCGGCAAACACGGCTTCCTAAGGATAAAGTATGATAAACCTAGTGGGGTCTCCCAATAGACAGTACGTGGGAGCGCAATTCCGTACTAGACTACTATTAACTCACAGAAGGAGGAATCACCCAACCTTGAGTGAAAACAATAGTGACTAGGTTTAATGATGCTTGAGCATGTCTCTAGCCTAGACCTCTAAATAGTGTGCGTTATGTTCCAATGCGTTGTTAGATTTATTCAGTTCATTTTAGAGTTGATCTTGGATTATGTTTAAGTTTTCAAGCCTTACCATATGTATGTAATAAATCCTAGGATGCAGCTAGGATGAATGAAAAATCCTTTTTCTTCAATGAACACCTACCTACGGGAGGGTAGAGAGATCATTTCCAAACCAAGAAAACCAAGACAACAAAGGCAGTCACTCAATGCATACAAACATCAATTCCTAAAGTGCACGGACACTACTAATGAAAGATCTTATCATTCACTTCCCAACATGCAAACTTGAAATGCAAATTCACTTTCACTTTTGTACTAAATGAATGCAATCCTTTCGATTTTGATGTCTTTAAATCTAGAAAAAACCAATAAGCGACAAGCAAGTGTGGGAAAACCCGGTTGATCCAAACAATTGTGATCTATGTTCAGTAGTGAAAATAAATCAAATCAATGCCAAAGATTGGTTCAATAACATTCACTAAAAAATCAACCAAAAGCAGGCAAAGGGGAAGGCTCAATCAAACCAACACAAAGTTGCAAACGAACCTTGAGAAAACAAGAAACCAAGCGAACTGATTCAAGGAACTTGAAATAATGATCTAGGTCACATAAGCAAAAAGACAAGATTCATTCAACAAAGCTCAAAAGAGAGTGCCTTAACCATAAACAATGAAAAAAAAGTCATCAAGCAAGTGAGAAAAGCAAGGGACCAGTAGGACTGATGGACTCAGGAGGAAAAGTTGAGAAAATAAATTCTACAACAATCAGCGCGGGTAATCCACAAGCAACAAGAGCTGATAAAGCACTAGCCACAACAACAAAGCGATGTCGGTGTGGAAGTACACAACTTTCCCGCGATGGTCCGTTTGCAGAACCGTCACGACTGTGAGGTGTAATTACACGATGCACAGGATACTACAGAAGGGTGAGTGTGATGACAACGCGACTGTTAAGATTAAATCCGTGATGATGTTCAAAACAATGACGGGCGAACCAAAACTCCCAAATAAAAAACAGTCAATATTTCAATCAAACAGGGGTATTTCCCATATCAACCCAGGAAACTCAGAGGACTGATAACTAATCCCCAAAACTTCAAAAGGGACCAAATCAAAAAATCAAGACAAGAGCAAACAAAGAAAAACAAAGGCCAAAACTGCTCCCCAGCGGAGTCACCAATTTGTGATGCGGGAAAGTGTTCCCTCTGCGGACAGAGGCAACTCCTCTAGCCCTAGAGTGGGTCTAGTCACAGACAAGGACAGATCAACAATAGCTTTCCTTAAACAGTTAAAGTTGGAGGCCTACCTCAACCGATGGTTGATGGAGTTCTGTTGTGCTGCTCCAGCTTTCGCTTCCTTCTCCTCAATGAGTGATCAACCTAAAAAAAAGCAAAGGAAATACAACAAAGCACGTAACCGGAAACAACAATGAACTATGTACTCAAAAAGTCAAGAAGTCATGAGCTATCAAGTACATTACATACAAGACATAGGAAAACATCATTGATTGCATTAATAATGAAATAAGGGTCAGCTTACAACCAAAGTCTTGACGTCACAAGCCTTCTTAGAGAGGGTCCAGCCAGCATGTTCTTCAAGCATTCACTCATGTAATCCTGGATCTCCCAAACAAACAAGTCCCTCTCTCTCACTCCCAAGTTTAACATGGAATCAAGGGCTCTTGACAACCTTCCCCAAACTAGCAACACTCTCACACTTATCACACTCACACTAGCTATCTATCAAAGCACTAACAACACTGTACAAACCAAGATTTCTCCAACTACCAACTATCAGAAACTAGCAATGCATAGCAATGGTGAGAGTTTAAATAGGAGAAGGAGTCTCCATGAAAGGTGGAAGAGTGAGATTATCCCAAATGAAGTTAGCATAATTGATGGAACTGCCACACCAGGGTGGGAAGGGCGACATAAATAATGCCAACAACCAGGTCTGGAGTCATCTGGAAGGCCGACTATTGGAACAAACTTTCCCAATATGGATCATCGCAGGCACATAACTGGGGTTCAGCACTGACATCGCTAGTGATTGGTACAGCTAGTCAGATCATCGCTCAAGGAAACACATAGCCCGACGCTGGTGCTTAAAATCGGGCCATCATAGGAATCAGATGTACTTCCGTGCTGGCATTGCAAATGGACTGTTCATGAGCACGTTTCAGCGCGTTTATTAAGCCCATAACCGCGATGAGGTAGATAACTGAGGAAAAGTGGGTCAATTGGTAGCATAGGAGAGCATTTGTCTATCATGAACATGTTTGACTTGGACACATGACACAGTGAGAAGACCGGGAGTGAAAGCGGTGATAAATTACTGTGTAACATGGTCCATAAGATTCAAAAGAAGGGTCTTGATCAAGATCAAAGGCATGTGAACATTTCGCAATCTTCAAAGGGAAAAAATCAAATGCAGCTCTAAGATCTTTTCTCAAATACAGTATGCTTTGTAAAGCCTTCTTGAGATTCTCGGGAAAAGAGAAGAAATAATTTATAACAAAGAATATAATGTCTTGGATGAAATTCCAACTTGAATACTTGATCTTTCCATATTTTCCTTTTATGTTTTTGCTGGTCAGGTTCATCCTCCAGTGGAGCCTTTGCATTTGATCTCGAAACTGATTTAGAGTCGCTAGGTGAATGATTTTAGCCTTTAGATGTATGATAATTGTCCACCATCAACAATTAGATTGAAACTTGATGAATTTTTCCGAGGAACATAAAACTATGTTCCCCAGTATGGTTGCCACTATGTTAACACCTAGATTGACCTCAGGCTGAAGGAAGGCAATTCTAGGGTAACCACACACTAAGCTTAACCTGGTAGCTAGCCCTACCAGGTGGGGAGAGGGCTCTCTCCTTATGAATCTCGGTCAAAATGACTGGATCATGAACAATATTTTATGCTAGGTATAGTAGCTCTAGGGTTTTGATTGATTTTGTTGGTTTTTTGTTGGATTAGATGGAGCTAGGCAATTTGGGTATGGGAAATTAGGTCAGAATAAAGGGTGTTCTATGGGGCAAGGTAGGTATAGACTTTTACACTTGAAATTGAGTGAGATGAGATGTCTAAGACTGGTCAGGAGCTGAGGAGGGCATGTAAATATCATGTATCCTTCTCAAACAATAGAAAACATAGAATACTGAATGGTTTCCCAAGGCAAAGCACTGTAAACAATGAATTCTACCTATCTATCTTGATATCATTCAGTTAGAAGTAGTGAAATAGATTTTGGAATACATAAAACATGTGAAAAACTGATAACAAAAGAAGAAACTATGCAAAAGTACCATACCACAGGTATCCCATAAAAATAGCTACAACTCCTATTAATTTCCTTGCCAAATTGCTTACAAGGATGTACAATATTGTTTAGAGCATCCAAGTGAATCCAACCTCACCAAATGACCAAGAAAACAAATAATATAGACATCTAAACTAATCTTCCTGACCTTTAGGGGTCGAATCCATGAGAAGAGGGGCTGTTACAACCATTTCCAAATATGGATCAAGAATATAGACAATCTAACTACTTTGCCTCTATAAGCATGAAAACTGATTCATTAGCCTCAAAACCACCTCTAAATAATGAATCTACCTTATAAGACTATCTACCATTACATTTACATGCCATGTTATTAATTACATCAGTGAAAACATCCATGAGGAGAAAGAAAGTTAATTTTCAGAGAAAACAAGCGAAATTTGGATATTTTGGGCAAATTGGTCAAAAGCGCAACACCACTTTCCACCTACTTTTAAAGGCCTTCCCGTTAAGAAAATTGAGCCCAAGATAGCTCATTGGAAATTTATTCAAGTCTCATTTCTAGAATAACTTGAATTTGTGAACTTTGAGGTCATTTTCCCCCTCAAAACTTGAATCTCCCAAGACTACTTCTGTGTGTCCAAAATGAGGCAGAAAGGTCAATATTTGGTAGTTTGTGGACCTTTTGGTGACCCAGATTTGCTCCAAAAATTCTGAAAATTTCTAAGGTGTATGTTCTCATCACATTGAATCCAAAAATACAAAATGTTTCTCCATATGATGCTCTAGGAAAAAGCAGGAGCTGCGCTTTTGGGCCAGTTTTTTGTGTTGAAAATTTCAAAATTTGAAAAATGCAAAAAAAAACCTTCAAAACTTGCCCAAATTTGGCATGGGACACCACCATCAGCTGCTTTGATGGGCTAGTGAGGCTTCAGCCAATATCTTCAACCCATCTTGCTCTTTCTTTCCCTCTAAAGACACAACACAACATAGCTAGAATAAACGAAATGATCATGGGGCATCTCTGGCATGAGAGAGCTCCCAGACAACACAACAACTACCCAAAATATTTGAATGCGGTTATTCTTCTATCTGAAGAAGAAACCTTCGAGCCATGTGTGCCTAGCCATGGTATCAAAGTTGTTTAAACAGACAGAGGGATAGATTAAGACACTTCAGACAGAGGGAGGCTTTCATCCCTAGAAGGAGGCAACGTTAGCCTTGTTGGCAGATGGCCCAAAAATGGATCCAAATAATCTTAATAAGCTTGGTTTATGGTTACCCTAGATTAGTGTGTTCACCAAAAATACTAAATTTGTTATCTAACAATAGGTTGAATATTAAGTACAGGTAATAGAATTTAGATTTCTCTGCTTCTTCATCCATAATACCATGGTTGTGATTACCACTTGTGTAATTGATTTTCAAACATTATTACTTATATTTATTTGTAGATATTGTGGAAATGTTGATGATAGGGCCAATACTAAAGTTGATTGACAAATGAAAATATTAATATATTGTATAAATGAAATATTATCTACTCCACTTACTGTTACTTGGATATATAAGAGGATCCACCACATGAGTAGTCATTCTCCCAAATGTTAGGAATCATTTATGAATGAGTTGTAGTCCAAGGAAGGACAATTTTGAAGTAGCTGGAACAGTTAAATGAAAAAGAAATCCTCCATATTTAAGAGGATTCCTACCACTATAATGAAGAGGGTGGAAGGGAAAGTTCCTAGGTGGAAGTATGAAGAGAGATCGTGGGAGAAAAAGGCAATTTGAGTATTATGGTTCTAGTGGGAGAGAAGGATTGGAGTTGAAATAATTATAATCCTAGATATAATAAGACATTGCTAGGGCTTGAGGAGGAAATTTGTGAAAGTGTCTAGTTCTATTCTTGATAGAAGGGATTGTTTGAGGCTCGAGAGAAATCACTGAGGAATTAGTTGATTGGTTTGGTGGAGTGTGACTTTTCTTATTATATTTTTGAATGATCAGATAAGTGAATGACCTATAAGAATTTTCCAGAGAAATGGTGATTCATATATGTTTATTTCATATGCGTAGAAATATTATTTGGTAATGTGCATATAGTATTTTATTTACTTAACTCAGAAAACGTTAATCCTTAGTTTTGAAATTAATCTATAAAGAAATCATGAAATAAATAAGAATCTCAGTTAGGTTAAAGTTTAACTCAGAATTCACATATGTATAGATTTAACAGGGTTAGTAGTGCCCAGGGTTAAAATTGAGAATAGGCTCTTAGGTTACCCACTATATAACATGTAGTCCCTGAATAAATAAAATAACCATCTAGAAAAATAGAAGCTATAAACTGGGAATCCATGAGTCATGTATTCTAGTTCCTACGCATAGGCACTTCCCTAAACCACCTAACAAATTTAAATAAGTAGAAACCTCAAAACATGTCAATATCTAATAGCATCCTATATTAATAATTAGAAAATATATATAAAAAAAAGACCACGCTTAAGAACAAAAGGTAAGGGTTTGGGACATGTGAACTTACATAGTTTTTAAAAGAAAAATAAGTTGGAAAAGAACTGTACTAATACCATAAAATAAAAATATGAGAATGGAATTAGTTTCATGGGAAAATATCATCTTCAGTTACAGAAACTCCCTTTGATAAAGAAAACATAATTTAAGTCACAATTAATTTTAGTTGCACAACCCCAAATTTGGTGTAAATAAGAAAGTTAAGCTATTACACAAAACATATAACTTATAAATATATAAGTATAGAGTTTGGTATCAAATGGTTCTAGACTTTAAACAAAAGAAAACATTTATATAGGAAATTTAACTACATTATTATAAAAAAATACAACAAACCTGTAAGGAAAATTTTGGGCAAAAAATTTCATGCTCAAAGTAGAGTATAATCAAACTCGATCATCGAATCTTGTAATCACTCATACGAAATTTCCTAGTTACCGGACGAAGGAAGCTAAATGTGGTTATGGCTAGACTTTGGCCTATATTCAATTTTTAATAATGTTGGTCTTGCATTAGGAGAACAAGAGAAATATGGGTAAGATTATGGATAACTAAGAGAGCTTGAGCATAAAACCCTCATCCCTTTCCTTTTTATAACCCTCACACATGAGAAATGGAATTAATCTTCAACCAACAAGAACAACCTTAGGTAACAAATTCCGTGAAGAAGAAATGAATTTAAACTATTTTTTCGATAAAAAAGGGAGTATGAATACATAGAATTACTCGAAAAAAAATTGTAGTGGTGGCCAAGAAAAGCATGTCCATGATACATAACTAAAATCTCTTAAAATAGAAAGGGATTTTAATTAAACAGGAAAAAAATATCCATTTTGTTTAAGAAAATTATTAAAAGACAAAGTAAAATTTTATGTTTACCCTCTGGGTCAGTGCATCTATGGAAATCTGGAAGGAGGCCAAATAACCCTATCCCTACAAAATTAAAAAGCTTATAGAATTATTGTTAATATGTAAATATATATAATTATTTACATATTAGGTCCCTATAGAATTGTCAATATAGAATTATTGTCTATATGTTAGGTCCCTAGAAGACTAGTATAGCCCCCTTTTTGTTATTGTTATTGCAGCCCCATTATTGTTATTGTTGTGTCCCATAGAAGCCCACTATTGTTATTGTTGTGCCCTTACATTATTATTTTTATGTAGGCTCTAATTATATTGTGACCGCTTAGACTCCTATATATATAAAGGAGGTATTTTCATTTGTATCATCCAAGAATTTTTCATTTATGTAATGTAAAGGAGTCTTCTCCCTTAGAGAGGATAATTTTTAAGTCTTTGATCTATCTATTTGTGGGTTGGTTGCATAACATTTGGTATCAGAGCTTTGGATTCTAGGGCTTTGTTTCTTCAAACAGATCATCATGGAATTTTCACTATAACATTTTTTCTACGAAGCTTCAGAAGATGAAATTTCAAGCTGAAATCTTGGTGAACTTTGTTCCATAATTTCAGATCTTGGTTCGCTATATTTATGAGATATGGTTTGAAGAATTTAGGGTTTATTCATGCTCTAAAATTCAGTCTCAAACAAGTGACCTAGGGAAAATCATCGTAACTTTCATTGCAGAGATCAGAATTGAATTTTGTAAAACGTATTCGAAACATAATGGAATGTAGTTTCATATTTAGTAAATTTAGGGATGAAGGTTGAAACAATGAAACGTGGAATCCTATACAACTTCACTCTATTGAACTAGTTCATAATCAGGTCATTGTGGGAGATCTGGCATAACTATTTATCAAAGAATCCAATATTAGTATGACTTATGGCATTGGAAAGAAGATTCATAGGGATGACATAGGAATGAATTTTAGACCTTGGAGATCTAAAATTACAGAGGTACAACTATTGCAATATCGAGCTCCTAAAAAGAAAAGAAATATGTGTGTATTTTTTAATTTTGCATAATTTTTGTTTGAAAAATCAGTTTGAAGTGATTCAAAGGGAATATTGAACCATCCATATATATATATATATATATATATATATATATATATATATATAATATATATAGATATAGATATAATTAGATAAAGATATAGATATAGATATAGATATAGATATATCAATATTGGTTTCTAAAATAACTCCAAAAAAAATAATTCTATACCCATTAATCCCTCATAAATCTCTACTATGACACATGAAGAAGAATAATTGCAACATGATATATCAAAGTTACGAGACCAAGTGGAACAAATTTCTCTCTCACTAAGAGCAACCAAAGATGACATAGATGGCATAAAAGGGGACATGGATGGTATTAAAGACAACATGGATGGCTTAAAAGGTTAGATGGATGGTATAAAAGGAAAAATGGATGTTTTTAAAGTAATGCGATTAATGTCAAGTTGGAAGGGTTAACAAAGTTGTTGCAAGAAAGGCTTCCCAGTGGTGACAAGGTAATCCATGAAAATCGTGATGAGGATAAAAGGAATATTAATTATGATTTTAGAGACTCCAATGTGGGGTTTAAGAAACACCACATTCCAAACATAGATATGAGGAAGTTTGATGACAAGGATTCGATAACATGGATACTACAGATGGAGCAATATTTTGATCTACAAGATGTGCAACCCTCACAAAAGGTACATATTGCATATTTATATTTATAACCCAATCAATTTGTATGGTATAGATGTTTTTTTTCTCGTAAACCACTTATCACTTGGTTAATTTCTATGGAGGAAATGATAGAATATTATGAAGTAAAAAGAGAAACACCTTCTTTAGCCACTTGATAAATATCAAACAAAAGGGTTCAATGGTGAATCACTTTGAAGACTTCCAAAAATTGAATATTCAGATAACTGATATTTGAGAGGATCATAGGATTGATGTATTCATAAGAACTTTAAAATATAACATCCAACATGAGGTTCGCCTTTGGGAACCTGATTCATTGGAGAAGGCATTTAGGGTGGCAAGAAAAGTTGAAAGCAAACTATTGCAACAAGGAAGTCTACCACTCACAACTATAAATATGGAAGTGTTGCTTCTCCTAGTCTTCCGAAACCTACAAGGTTGACAATTGGAGGAAAAATGAGAAAAAGGGCCTTGTTACAATTATGATAGAAAATAGACTAAGGGTCATAAGTGTGTTGAGAAGAAATTATTCTACATAGATTGTGAAGAGGAAGAAAAGGAATAAGAAACATCAAAAGAGGAGGATATACATCAGGAACCAACCCCAGAGAAAGAAGAAATGAATTTGAGCATATCTTGTAATGCCTTGGCATGAATTACCACTCCTAAAAATCTCAAGATAGAAGGACATATCAAGAAGAAAAAGGTAGTAGTGCTGATTGATTTTGGTAGTACCCATAATTTTATTCATTGTAACATAACCAAAGAATTGAATTGCTTCCTATATCCAGCACCAGAGTGTGAAGTGATGGTTGCAAATGGAGGAGTTATAAATTGTTTTGGAAAGTGCCATAATATCAAGCTAACCATGGGGGGATATGTATTGAATAGTCCAATGCTTTCCATTCCAATGTTTGATGTTGATGTTGTACTAGGAGTACAATGGTTACAATATTTGGGGATGATATATTTCAATTTTCAAGAACGTTTCTTGAATTTTTTTGGGAAGGAAAGGAATTTGAATTAAATGGTATCACAGGGAAACCAGGAAAAATAATAAGCTCTAATGGCATGAAAAAGCTTCCGAATAAATAAAAATGGGGAATAATTGAACACTTATTCTCACTAGAGGTTGAAACATTGAAATCATCTATTTCTCCAGATCTCCAAAAAGTCTTGAACAATCATTCCAAGGTTTTTGATACTCCCAAAGGCCTCCCACCTATTCATGATCATGATCATGCTATTCATTTGATTCTAGGAAGTGTTCCTCCAAACATCAGGCCTTACATAATTATGCCCAATGGAGCGAAATTGAATGTATGGTTGCATAAATGATAGAGGATGGTATAATTCAACATAGTGAAAGTTATTTCTCTTCTCTAGTAGTATTGGTGCACAAGAAGGATGGATCATGGAGTATGTGTCCATATTATAGGGAGATGAATAGGCTTACTACTAAAGATAAATTTCCTATTCCTGTCATTGATGAATTTTTGGATGAATTACATGGAGCAATTTACTTCACCAAGTTGGACCTTCATTTAGGATATTGTAAAATTAGAATGAAGACTGAATACATACCGAAAACAACATTCAGAATTCATGAGGGTCGTTATGAATTTTGGCCTTACTAATGCACCTTCCACATTTCAAGGTTTGATGAATTCCATTTTCAAACCCTTCCTTAAAAAATTTGTGTTAGTATTTTTTGATGATATACTAATCTACAACAAGTCTTGGAAGGATCATGTTCAACATATTGATAGGGCGGTCAAACTTTTGGAGGAGAAACAATTATATGCATGAACCTCCAAATTTTTCTTTGGAGTATAGGAGGTGGAATATTTGGGTCATATTCTATCTCATGAGGGTGTGAAGGTAGACCTTAACAAAATTAAAGGCATTAAGGAATGGAAAATCCCCACAACCATAAAGCACCTTGAGGTTTTCTTGGGTTGACAATATATTATTGCAATTTTGTTAAGAATTATGGGAAAATAGAAGCATCTCTAATGTCATTACTGAAGAAATATGCATTTCCTTGGACTCCAGAAGAATTGAAAGAATTTGAACATATTAAAGAGGAAACGTACCAAACATTGGCTTAGCTATGCCAGACTTCACAATTTTTCTTTATTGTGGAATGCGATACCTCAGGACATGGAATTGGTGGTATTTTAATGCAATAAGGAAGACCAATTGCTTTTGAAAGTCGTCCAATCAAAGGAAAGTATTTACATAAACCTATTTATGAGAAATAAATGTTGGAACTACTACATGCACTAAAGCAATGGCGACCTTACCTAATGAGAAGACACTTCAAGGTAGAAAAAAATCATGATAGTCTTAAGTAATTTTTGGAACAAAGATTATCATCAGAAGAACAACAAAAATCAGTGACAAAGATGTCAGGTTGTGACTGAAATCATCTACAAAAAATGGAAGAAAAATGTTGTTGCAGATGAACTCTCAAGAAAGGATGAGGATGTAGAAGCATTTATTTGTGCCATTTCTATTATCCAACCTGAGTGGATAATCAAAGAAATGGATGAATGAAAGAATTATGAAGAGGAGTGGTCACTCATTCAAAAGTTCTAGTAAGATCCCAGTACATTTGATACATTTAACTAGAAAAACGATTCATTATAAAACAAATATCGCTTATATCTTTGTAAGAATTCCAAACTCAAACAAAATATTATTTTGCAATTACACATCTCTCCCTTAGGAAGGAACCTAGGCTTCTGAAAAGCTTACCATAGGGTCAAGAAGTAATTTTTTTGGGATGGCCTTAAATTTGATATTCAGAAGTTTGTGGCAGAATGTTTGGTTTTCCAAAAAAATAATTTTGAGACAATTAAGATCACAGATCTATTACAACCTTTAGCTATTATGAGTCAGTGTTACGAGGAGATATTAATGGATTTCATCACAGGTTACCCAAGTCCAAAGGAAAGAGTGTCATCATGGTGGTAGTTAATAGACTTACCAAGTATGCATACTTTTGTGCATTATCTCATCCTTTTAAATCCAATACAATTGCAATTACATTTATGGAAACAATTAAAAAGCTTCATGGAAACCCAAAGACTATAGTAAGTGATAGAGATCCCATTTTCATCAGAAATTTTTGGACGGAATTATTTTCTTGCCTTGGTACTCAATTAGCTCATAGATCATCTTATCATTCTCAATTTGATGGGAAAACTGAGATAGTGAAAAAATGTTTGGAAGGATATCTTCGTTGCTTTGTATCTGATAAACAAGCACAATAGGTCAAGTGATTATCTCTAACTATATGGTGGTATAACACTTCCTTCCTTATTGTAGAAAAAATTACCCCATTTATGGCACTTTATGGATATCATCCACCATCCATCACATCATCTTTAAGAGAAAATTCTAAGATTCAAGAAGTGGAAGATCACATCAAGCATCAAAAACATGTTATGCAACTCTTAAAGGATAACCTCAATATGGCACAGAATCGAATGAAACAACAGGCATATCAGCATTGCAGTGAAAGAAGTTTTGATGTAGGATCCTGGGTATTTTTACGGTTACAACCATACAAATAAATGCCTCTTGAGTAAGCTAAGAAGGATAATACATTATCAACCAAGTACTATGGTCCTTACAAGGTGTTGCAAAATATTATTACTATTTCATACAAGTTGGAGCTACTCGCATCTTCCTGAGTAGTCCCAGTTTTCCATGTTTTATGCTTAAAGAACGTTATCGGTGAAAATATTCCAGTTCAAACAATTTTGATAGAACTTAATGAGGAAGTAAAAATCATATTTGAGCTTGAAGAAATCACAAAAACAAGGTCCTAATAGCTATGAAATTGATCAATTTCAGAGTATCTCATTAAGTGGAATAACTTACCTATTGACGATTCCACATGGGAGGATGATAATTTTATACAAAAGCGTCTGGAACTACTCAAGCTTTGAGGAAAATGCTTTTTTGAAGGATAGGGGCATGTTAGGCCCTTATAATACTAGTATAACCCCTTATTATTATTGTTATTGTATCCCCATTATTGTTATTGTTTTCCCCATGTAGCCCCCATATTGTTATGTTATGCGCCATAGAAGCCCACTATTGTTGTTGTTGTGCCCTTACATTATTATTATGATGTAGGCCCTGATTATATTGTGACCTCTTAGATTCCTACATATACAAAGGAAGTATTTTCATTTATATCACCCAAGAATTGCTCATTTATGTAATGTAAATGAGGCTTCCCCTTCGAAGAGGATAATTTTTAAGTCATTGATCTATCTATTTGTGAATTGGTTGCATAACAAAAACCCTATCCCTGCAAAAGGAAAAGGGTAGAGAATTATTGTCAATATGTAAATATATAGCTTGAACTAAAACAAATATATATATAATAATAGGGTTTCAAATAAAATCTAGGAAAAGAATACAAATATATCCTTACTTTCAAGGTTGTAAACTGCCTTCAAAATTTTGAGGCTATAACCTCGATAGTGACAAACCCCAACCTGGTAAGGGAATGATAAAGTTATAGGTGAGGGAAAATTTTTATTTTCCTTTGGTAAGAAACATCACCACCTCGACTACCCTATGTATAATATCAATGTCAAAATTTAAAAAGGAATATATCAAGACCCTCGTAAAATCTTACTTGAAGATTCACTAAGGACAAAGGTTGGGCATTCATTTCAGTGGGGAAAAAACCTGGTCGTGAGTTGGTAATAAAGGCTATCACCTTCATTTAGCTAGAAGGTAAGATGATCTCTCTACATGACCCTTATACTTGTGTTAATGTGGAAACCCTTTAACTGCTAGCTTGGAAGACTCTGGAAAACATAATCCTATGAGAATGAAAGGAACCAACTTAAATTGATAATTACATGAAGAAAATAAAATCTTGAGATGAATAATAACTCTAACAAGAAAAATCCACACCAACATCTTGGAATTACCCCTAGTGTATAAAAACTATCTCAAAGAAAAACAATTGTAGAATGGAAGAATTTAGTTGTATTGGCTTTCAAGCCAATTAAATAAAAGAAAATGAAAACCCTAAGGCCCTTCCACTTGTAGAGAATCAACAATTGAGCCTCAGGGTGAAATTGACATTAGGATTAGAGGAGAGGGTGGGTAGTAACCCTAATAGCCCCACAAAAAATGATATCCATCGTTAGGCTGTAAAAAAAAAATATTGACTGTCCTCACTCTGGCTGATCACGTGTCTAGGTGAGGTGTCACTAGTAAGACTTCCAATGTTGCTTGGGTAAAGGTATTTAAATGTTTGCAATCAAGATTTAAAATTGATTTCCTAAATTTTCAATGCCACCCCAAATCAAATTAATACTTTATTAAAACATTACGTTGAAGGTTAAAAGTTAAAGATTCTATATAACTAAATCATAACAACTTCTAGTCGTAGCACAATGGAATTTCATGAAAATTTTATTAGAGATGTTGCAGATTTGACATTGGAAAATAGAAAATTGTAAAGATATTATAAATTTTGAGGTAATGTATGGTATGTTACCATATACCTACTTCAAAACTTTTGTTTTGTAAGCAATGACATCTATGGCATAAGAGAATTGGTAGAGTCATGTAGGAATAAATAAAAGTTTAAGGAAACCAATGGGGTAAGAGATTATTTAGAAAACCACACCTCACTTAGAAGTGGTAACATAATAATTGTTAGAAATACTAAGATGGCAGGTGAATCAATATTTCATCCTAAATTAACTTTTGCCTAGTTTTTCCTTTTCATTACAAATCATCCAGTATAGAAATCAATAGTATATATGTAAACATGAACATATAAGAGAAACCATTATTAATAATGAGCCATGAGTAGCAAATCAACAAGTAATCATTAGAAAACACATGAGAACACCATAAAGAACACATATACATTGGATATTAGTTAGAAAAACCAACTGGGAAAAACCATCATTGTTGTTGTCTTCATATTATTTATTGATTTGAGGCTTCTGCAATTTATATTTTGTGTAGAGTTATATTCTAGAGTCATCGCATTCATATTGTTGGAATCGACGTTTCAAACCATCCTGTATGGTTCATCATCATGATAGATCCATGAGTGAATAAGACAGATCTCAATTGAGCCAATAAATAAAAATATGAGCTAGAATGGGAATGAATGGTAGCCGACAAGTTCTGAAGGAAGGAGAGTGAATAAGTTAAAACTAATATGAAATAAATTAATAATAATTTAATTTTAGTTTTAATTTCAAGGTTTTATTAAATGTTATTATTGTTTAAAATGATAATTGTTCTCAAGTTTCTTTATCTTACTAATTGATAATTATTTAACAAAAATTATTATACAAACTTTTCGAAGATTATGATAATTTCTAATAAATAAATTTTGTTATTGATAATTCATAATTGTTAATAATTGACTATAGTAATTAATGGTTAATAAAAGTATTACTTGGTTGTTAAAATATTTTATAGCTTAAAATGAATAATTAAAATGAATAATAATTAATGATTAATACTTATTAATAGTTATTCGAAGTTATTAACGATTATAAAATAAATAATTATATATTTTAATTTTAATTTGTAATATTAAAATGAAAATTGAATTTTTATGTTAAAAATAATTATTATTTTTTTGTTAAAATTAAATTAAAAAAAAAAAATTAAAAATATTAGGGTTAGTAATTTATACACTAAATGGATGACATTGAGAGGCCTAATTAAGCTAGAAGAGAACATGGACTTGTTAGGAGAGGGTGGATTTGGAGGTTAGAGTGGGAATCTAATTATCACTTATTTTACAACCATCATCACGATTGAGGTTGTTAGGGTTCTTTCCTATTTCTATAGTTTCTCTAAATTTCAATGGCGATAATGATCAATTCTGGCCACAACACATGAGTTTTCAATACAAATATGATTATTGGTTTTACTGGAGTGCTCGGCCAAAGTTGAGGTTTTGGAATGGTTAGGATTAATGTCGGCGACATGCTCTTGAATCCTAGTTAAGATTGATTGATCGATCTCCCCAATGTAGGTTTTTCCACATGAACGATGAATTAAATAATCCCCTTTCTGGCATTTAGGATCAATGAGTTCTTTTACCGATTTTAGGCATCTTCTAATGGTGTTCATAGGTTTAAAGTTGGTTTTAATATTGTTATGTTTTAAAATATAAACACTTTTACCAGTGGTTCCCAATATGTAGGGAAGGTGAAACTTACTAACACAATCATCCATTGGCTGTTTGGTTTTAGGATTCTCAGCATTCTTGAAAGCTTTGATTCATCGGTGTCTTCTATATCCATTCCTTTCAAAATCATACATGAGATGGTTTTTCTCTTGTTCAAAATTATCATGATCTCAAATGCACACAACCCTAGTTGCTAGAGTGTCGAGAACCCCAAGTTTCTGAGATGGATGATGGTGAGAGTTGGCATGTAGCTAATGTTCAGTGTGGGTTTTCTTACAATAGACCTGCTGAGATATGGAGCCATCTTGGTGTCTTTTGATTAGGATGTCAAGAAAGGGAAGGATGCCATTCTCTTCCACTTCCATTGTAAATTTGATAGGATTAGATTGTTTGTTAAGGTGTTGCAGGAGAATGTCTAATTTTTATTTTCTATGAGGCCAAATAATATAGGTTTCATCGACAAATATTTTCCAATGTTTAGGTTTTAATGGGGAGGATTCAATGGCTTTGGTCTCAAAATATTCCATAAAAGGATTAGCAATGATGGAAGACAAAGTGATCCCATAGCTACACCGCAAGTCTGTTCATAAATATCATCTTTAAAACTGAAAAAGGTTGACTTCAAACAAATTTCTATTAATTTAGATGTGTCAGGATCTGTGATTTTATGGACAACTTTCATGGCTTCATCTATGGTAATGTTAGTATAGAGATATTTTACATCAAAACTAACCAAGATGCCATGCTAGTCAAGGTTTATCTGTTTGATCTCATTGATGAAGTGAGTGGAATCTTTGACAAAGGAACTAGTGTTTCCCACCATGGGTTTAAGTTTCTTAGTAAGATATTTCACCAGATGGTAAGTGGGACATCCAATGGTGTTGGCAATGAGTCTTATGGGGACACCTTCTTTGTGTATCTTAGGGGCTCCATAGATCCTAGGGGTGAAGGGATTGGTTTCAATAATATTTTTAATGTTGTGTTCCTTTCTTGATTTTATCAAGTTATTTACATTCCTAGAGATATCTTTTATGGGATTCTTATTAATATTAAATTTTATCTTTTACATCTTAAATTTTTCCACCACTAGTGTGAAAGCTCCTACCTGCTCTAGGCCACAACCTCTAATAATTTCTCCAGCTACTATTGGAAGGAAGGTAGTACCACTCCTTGATCAAGTTCTTCGGCTAACACTAGAAGGAAGATACCAATCCCTTAGCTAGTTATCTGGCTACAACCAAAAGGAAGCCACCACTCCCTTACTAAAGGCTCCAACTTTCAAACTCTTGCAGACCTCATTTCACAATATTTTATAATGGATCCACCTGTAACAAACTCAAATCTTGTAAGACAAGTTTCATCTAATTTTCCAAATGGACCCACTTAGAATTTATTGCTTGATAACAATTCTCAGTAGAATACAAAACCTATGAAATAGCTAATCTTCTTACCAATACTTCACTGCATAACCTAAATAAAAAAGTAACCCTCTCACAGTAATACAAAGTTTCCATCAATACATCTATTATAAAATTGGACACAACAACTTTATAGATACATCAGTCTCCTCTCAACATAACGTAGCAACAATAAAGTTCTCTAGAAGAAACCTTTCATCCACAATCTACTCATACAATCTATTGATATAAGAATACCCTCAAACTATAGTGATAACAACTCAAACTTGATACTATGTAATAAAAATAATAATAAAACAAGAAAATATCCTCTACCATTGATCTGCAAACACTATTAACATACAAAATTTTGTCACAACTTGCCCATACTCAGTCATTGATCTCTACCCAAAGATATTTGTAACAAACAATATTCTGATTTTAAAGTAGTAGTGACATATAGCTCATCATAGCCTTGTAGAAATATATTCAAAGACAAACCCTACACTCACACATTGCTAGTGTTGTAATACTAGCATATCATAGGAAAATTACACAACATATTTGTGCACTCTGATCCATCTTTGTCTCACACATGTGTTATAATTAATTATCTTGCATCAAGAATAGGTCCCCAAATAACAACATATAATGGCTCATATCATTAAGAATTAAATTCTTTCACAAACCAAATAACTCGGACTAGCATCAATATTTTGCACACGATATTCTTCCTTTAATACATAGTCATATATAGAACGTGCCATAAAATTCCAATGCAAGAGCTCTCAATAGTATTATATGGTCCCACTAGCATCGTAAATCACTATTACTCTTAATACATAGAGAATACAAGACATTACTCTTAGAATTCATACTAACAAAACTTAGACAACGTAAACTATCACTTTGGACCATTTACCCCTACAAAAACAAATTGTCAGCACTATAACTATAGCCACTAAAACATAGGTTTTGTCTCTTCAACATTTTTTTTTTAATCCAATATATTCTCTACATAGAATCTCACATTGATCTAACATAAACACTCAATGGTTCCCATCACGATACACACTCTATCCATAGTCTAGTTACATTCCATAGATGATCATAATCAGTGATTTGCTCAAAACTGTTACCACCAGACTATCACATGTAACCCCATCTTATATATAATGTTGATTAGATGTAATCAAACAGAGTGATTTTACCAATAACTTTGACGTATTTCTTTCTAAGTTAGATCTATTTCTTGTGCATACTATTAGCACAGTCCTTGAGCAGATAATTTAAATACATACCAGATTGATGGGAAATCACACCTATGTGTACAAGCTCAATAAATATTAATCAAATTGGCCACTTTGACAAATAAATGTGCTTACACAGTGAGAGGACTAGATCAAATCAAGACCAGATGATAGTCAAATCAAGCTTCAGATGCTTACATGAAACTGTGCTATAAAAATACAAAGATATGTCGAACAATTTAAAAGCTAAAGGACGAGTGCTAGTTCCAGATTGAACTTCAGAAAATGCACACCCAATGTCTAGTTATCTTGCTATCAGTCCTTTGATTACCATGGAAAAAAAAAAACCATAGAATCATTCGATGGTATTTGGTTGAGCATTTCCTACCTCGATCACAAGCTTTACCTTGGGAAATTTGATGGTTTGGCTATTGGTTTTTATTGTTTCTTAACCTATAGGCACGAATGTGGATTTTCCATGCCTTATATGGGTTGTGGACGCATATTTTCGGCTATGAATACAGGTTGTAAAACTTGCAAACACAAGTTTTCCTACTTCAATAAATTTTTGTAACTCTTTTTAGGGAAAAATTAAAAACATTTGCTCAGAAATAAAACCTTCCACATCATCCTTCTTCAATCATCTTTTAAACCATTAGTAAATCTCCAACACAGCTCATCATACCTTTATTAATCAATAGAGTTTCATCACAAGCTTACTATGCATGTTGACATCAATTCCAACATGACTGCCACCATGTTTCCAACTTTCTCCCCCTTTGGCATTGATTTCAACCTATTCCCTCAAACACCAAACTAATCATCTTCTTTTCAATTGGATTGATCACTTCTCCATTCTCTTCTAGTGGCTCTCTACTGGTTAATGTGTCACTCTCCCCTTTTGACATACATGGCAAAGGGTGGCTCAAATAATGCATGATCCCCCTTTGAAGCACAATGTTGACATACTAAACAAACCATGTTGATATCAAAATGACGTGATAGATGAGAACAAGGTAACTATGTTACTACAAAAGAGACACGAGGGACCAAAGGATCTGCTACCAACAAACCTCTAGCTAGCACCATGAACAAATGAGAAACAATAAAGGTATAGGGTGTCATGAGTGAGATACAATGCAATATCAATGAGATGCAAGCATCAATAATCCCACACATGGTTGAAATATGACTCATGATTACATAATCAAGACCCATTGATGACATAAAAAATGATACATAGCTACAATATTGCACACACATGTGCTCTACATCACAAAAATTTCGAACCAAATATTATCGGATCACAATGTCAATGAGATAAAGTTGGGTTTAAAACATATATGGAGTTTCTACATACAATAATGAGTGAAATTAAATACTAGCGTACAAGATAAATCATCATACAACCGTCTCCCCATAATTTCATTATACCTTGTCATATTTTGTTGATGTGTTTTCTTTTAGAACTTCCTTGTTTCTTGCTACCATGTGCTCCCCCTAAGGCAATGTACATAAATTTGACTAAAGTTGATAAGGAACGAGAAGAGGAAGAGATCATTCCCAAGCATTCCTAGAGTTATTCAAATGAATCTTGGGGAAGAGATTCAATAAATAAATCTATAATCTTCTCATTTGAAGGAACATACTCAAAATTTACTTTATTATCCAAAAATTTCTCTCTAAGAAAATGATATTTAATGGGGATGTTATTAGTCTTCAATTGCACGATTGGATTTTTGGATATTCTTATGGAACTGGTGTTGTCACAAAAAATAGACATAGGTTGTGGATAGGTAACTTGAATATCTTGCAAAGTTTAAATCATCCAAATTAGTTTTATACAACATGTTGTAGCTATAATGCATTTTGTTTCAGTAGTAGATTAGGAAATAGAACTATCATCTTCATTGAACCATGAAGCTAAGCATTGTCCTAGAAAGAAGGATCCATTGCTAGTAATTTTTCAATCATCAATGCTTCCACCCCAATCTACATTAATATATTCTTGAAGCATAAAATATGTACTCATTGGATACCATATACAAAATCTAGATTACTCTACAGATACTTTAATATACTTTGACTACTTCTATATGAGTCTCCTCAGGATTTTCTTAAAAGTGTCTCACTATGCCAACTACATGCTTAATATCTGGCCTAGTTCCTATAAGAGAGAGTAAATTACCAATCATAGATCAATATTCATATTGATTGACTAATGGTGGATTCATCATATTTTTTTATATTACACCCTGTTATCATGGGCGCAGTTATAGGTTTACAATTTTCTATCACAAATTTCCTTAACATATCCTTGAGATATTGTCTTTGAGAAAGAAAGATGCAATCCTTTGTTTGATGTACTTGTAATGATCTAGGTGTATATTGGTGGCCACCCGCTAATTCTACTTGGATCCCCACCAGTACTTCTTTCAGTTTTTTTCAGTTTCCTTAATTATAGCACAGTTTACTATTTTTAGCAGTTTTTCGGGTCTTAAACTTCTGGAGCCATTTTCAGGCCCTAAACGATGTTTTCCAGCGATTTTTTGTCGAAAATGGTCTTTACATCGTAGTCCTCTAAGAGATCTTTCCAACGGGCTATCATGCATGTCAAATGGAGATAATATGACCAATTCGCGACCTCGGGAAGTTGGCTGTCCAACTCACCCCAACGGGGCCCACAAACTTTTGGTGTTACATCTCCTCGGGTTAGGGTTTTGGTTGTTTATGGTTTTCTCTTACTATTTTATAATAAAAGGGCCCTTGAGCCTCATTGGAAGATAGTTCAGAGGCATGTAGCCGCCACATCTCTTCTCAGAGATAAGCTACCATCGCCCTAGCTGGTTTAGTTCCATTTATGCTTATAAGCATATTTCAGTATTTTACAGTGATGAAATGAAGTATTATTTCTGCTGCATATCTGTCTTTATGGTTAACTCTGTATTGTATTGTGTTCTTGTTTAAATCTGGATCAGTGGTATCAGAGCAGTCTACTTTTCTTCTCTGTTTTTCTTTGCATGTCCCCAACGAGGTCGAGATATAAGGAGTTAGGGCTTGAATTGGTCAAACCTTTGAAAGACTAGCCTCGCAAATCCTGACAACCTCCCATGGCAGATGAAAAGAAAGAGGAGGGGGCAGGAGATCCTATCAAAATCTTGCTCGAAGAAGCCCTCGAGCAAAAAAGGAATGTGATGATGGACAACTTTGCCCAAATCCTTCAGCGGCTACCGAGGGGTGACGCATCGGCTTCCAACAGCAACTCTGGAAATGCCAAACCATTTAATGTACAAGTTAATATTGAAATCCCCATATTCGAGGGTCAGATAGATGCACATGTTGTTGATAAATGGTTAAATGTGCTAGAGGGTTATTTTTCTGTTCATGATTCTTCTAGTTGGGAAAAGATTATTTTCGCTCTTCTCAAACCAGCCCCCCATGTCAAGGATTGGTGGGAAACCTACAGCGAGCAGAAGGATGAAAGTACAGGCTCACTATTTTCAGTCACACTAAATTGGAATTAATTCTAGGATGCCATTAAGGAGCAGTACTACCCTATCGGAAGTTATGAGGATCAATACATAAAGTGGACCACGCTATGGCAGGGAAGGGACCAAGACGTACCGGAGTTTACCAATATTTTCCATACCCTTCGCACAAAGTTGGGTATCAAGGATATAGAAAAACATTTGGTACTCAAATATCGTGGCTACCTGCACAAGTACATCCAAGAAGAAATATAATTTCTGAACATCTCCTCGCTCGGCACGACATATCGATATGCCATCAAGGTCGAGCAAAAGTTTAAATAGAAGAAGCGAGACTTTGGGTCTGCGAATTTGAAACAAGGGAAAGGTGCCCCCAAACTACAGAAAAAAGGAAAAATCCAAGGTGGGGTGGCCCAAGACAACTCGCCAAAGCATCAAGCAAAGAACAACACCACGAATCCGAAAAAGGACACAAGAAAGTGGTGTGAGCTCCATAAGAGCTCCACTCACAACACAAGTGAGTGTCGTGCCAAGCAGTCACTGGTGGCCAAGCTAAAGGTTTCAGAATCAGATGCATGTTCTGACTCTGAGTCAGATCCTGATAAGGGGAATGACAAAGGGAAGCATATTATCGATGCGGAGCCCAACGCCACCATTGCCACCACAAAGATCCAGAAGGAGGAACCTGAAGATCCGGAGGAGGAGGAGCATCTCTTCCACTCCCAGATGTGGGTAAAGGGCTCCGTGCTATAGTTCATTGTCAACAACGGGAGCCAAAAGAACCTCATTTCGGCAGAGGTCATGAAATGGCTGGGCTAACCGACCACAACACATCCACAACCATACACCATCAGGTGGCTGCACCAAGGATGGGACCTTCACGTGAGTCAACAGTGTCGCCTTCCATACACCATCAAGCCCTTCATGGATGAGATATTGTGTGACATTGCTCTGCTTGAAGTTTATGATGTGTTATTAGGACAACCATACTTGTGGAAGCGACATGTTGTGTATGAGTCAAGGCCTCGTGCTGTTATTGTTACTTTGGGAAATAATTTGTACAAGATACCAAAGGTAGCACCGTCTACCACCATCTCTTTGGTTACTACAAAACAATACAGTAAGCTCATTTCCAAAATCAGGAAATTTGTTTTCCTGATGATACGCCCTCAAGAAAAGAAGAAGACGGTGGCCACGACCTCCAGACAGGGCCCCTCCGCACGACAACTACAGATGGACAAGGTTGTGGAGGAGTATGAGGACATCTTCACCTCCCCCATAGGGGTTCCTCTGCACCGTCAAGTCAAGCACTCCATTGATTTGACCCCAAGTTCACCACTGCCCAATAGACCAATCTATCGAAGCTCTATTTTTGAGAATGATGAAATCAAGAGGCAGATTTAGGAGCTGCTGCAAAAAGGTCACATCTGTCCGAGTTCATCACCCTGTGGGAACCTGATCGTGCTGGTACAGAAAAAGGATGGGACTTGGAGACTCTGTATTGATTATCGGGCACTGAACAAGATAATTGTTCGTAATAGGTACCCAATCCCACAGATTGATGACCTCCTGGACCAACTAAAGTGGGAAAAAAATTTAGCAAGATCGATTTGAAGTCAGGATATCACCAGGTACCAATCGAACCCTCTGATGTATGGAAGATTGCCTTCAAAGCCAAGGAGGGCCTTTTCGAATGGTTGGTTATGCCTTTCGGATTGACGAATGCTCCTACAACCTTCTTGAGGCTAATGGATGACATCTTGTGACCATTCACCAACTCATTTGTAGTGGTATACTTGGATGACATCTTGATCTTTAGCAAGAATTGTTAAGAGCACCTCCACCACATCCGACAAGTTCTCCAAACACTGCGGCAACACAAGTTATGTGCAAATTTGGAGAAATGCACTTTTAGCATGGCCCAGGTTCAGTATCTGGGATACATTATTGATGAACGGGGGGTGCATGTGGATCTAGCCAAGATCCAAGTCATTCGGGATTGGCCATCTCCAACCACTCTGACAGAGCTTCGCA
>APFE030152381.1:378785-392152 GCA_000404065.3 Pinus taeda
AATATTCAGCTTTCAACCTCCCAAGTAACCAACCCAAAGCTTCATTTTATAGTGCAAGGGAAGGAGGTTATAGGTCCACCATTGAAGGGATAGAGTCCTCCTTCAAGGGGATAATCTCCTCACATCAAGGGGTTAGCTCCTTAAGGAATGGGATGCATGCACCCTCAAGGAGCGAAATTGCCAGCGCAAGATTCCCTCTAGAAGCTTCCAGAATTGACTCAAAGTGAATTTTTAAGAATAAACTTGCGCCTTTTTAACTTTTACAGGGGTTCGCACCCATAAATGTAGATACAGAGCGGTCAAGTGCATAGGGGACATGACCAAAGGGTGTGGTACCGCAGGTAATGCTAAGAGAAAGTGTGAAACCATAGTTTCAGAGATTTTTAAGGAATTTCTCTCATTTTCAAATCTTGATATGCAGAGCTGAGGTTTAAGACTTGCAAAGGAGGTATGTATGAGTGTTGATAGACTCATATTGATTATAGAAGGTCATGGTGACAATTTTTCGTGTAACACTATTGTTATGAATTTTTGCAACATCCTTCCAGGTAGAAAAACAATATGTCAACTAGATAACCAATATCAAAATCTTAATATTAGACTTATCGTATCATGATTACCCCTTTCATACAAGTATTTTCTTACTTGAATCCTTTGAGATTAACATCCTATCACATGATTCATTTCCATATAGTACAAGAATATTTCTCCATGCATTCATTTTCATCAGGGTTCCCATGGATCAAACTTGATTACCAAGCTACAATATATTCCTTGGAGTTATCATTTTTAACTCCCTTTCTTTCTTCCGGAGAATATTCTTTATGTTGATCAAAATTGTTATATTTGTGCCATGAAATCTTGTGTGAGAGTCTTGATCTCTTTTCATTTCATATAACCATCTAACCATCCTTTCTTAAATGATCCTGCATCTCGTACCTATCAAAGATAGGTTTATTTTCCCAACAAGACAAAGACTTTCATTATGTCTTTCACACTACAACTTGACCATCTGCATACCTTGATCGTTCAAGAGTATTGTTTCCATATTATATGGAATGTATACTAGTCATGTCATAATGCTTCATCTAGGAACCTTCCTGAAATGATTTTTCTTATAGGACCTTGATGATTCCTCTTTGCAAAATGACTACCTCTAACATTATATTGGAAAATGATTGGATGAACTATAATATGCACTATGATCCCATTCTATTCATTCCTGTAAGCTAGATGATTCCTACCAAAGCAACTTGATCATGTAGAATTTAATTCCTCTACTATCATATGCTTCTTTATATGATGTCATGTTTTATGAAAATCAAGACTCTTCTAGTGAATGCAACAATGCATTCTATTCTACTTTCTACTAATGCAACAATGAAACCTGATAGAGATGGAGCTTCCTTCAATAGTAAATATCCTTGGGATCTTCTCCTTTCGGCTCCTTCTTAGGTTCTCCCTTTTATTCAACTATGTGAGCTTCACTTCTTTCCTTTCTTTTATTGTTAATCTTGTTTGGATAATCCCTCTTAAAGTGTCCATACTCATTACATCCAAACCATTGAATCTTGGACATATCTAGATTTCATTTGGACATTACAAACTTACCTTTCTTCATCTTCTTGGTCCTTGTAATAAAGGATTGAGACCTCTCATTCGATTTGGTGTCATCCTTTGCATTTATGCTAGATTCTTCCAATATATATTGAGCCCATAGCTCATCAAAATGTGTAGTATCTTTATTACAGTAGATACTAGTTACAAAATTGTTCCAATGAGGTGGCAAAGCATTTAGTACACAAATAGTCATTTCATAATTGGAAACATTTTCCCCAAGCCCTTGCAATTGGTCTCTTATTTATGAGATCTTCATAAGATAAGTCACCCTGTCTTCATCCTTTAAATTCCTTATTCTATATAGTTTATTCTGCAAGGAAATTGTTTGACATGATGTACTTATATAGTACAACTTTACCAACTTATCATACATATCCTTCGATGTCATCAAATCAGCAACAAAGGGAACAAGATGGTCATTAATGGATTCAAAAATGATCCTTTGTGATATTAATTATCCCTTCTTGTATTTTTGTAACCCTTGAGTCTTCTCTTTTTTTGGTACAACCATTTCACCAAGGACATATTCCATGAATTCATTTCATGTGCGTGCAAAGTCAATCATCTTCTTCCATGCTAAGAATTTCATGGATCCAACGAGCTTGTTGCTTTCCTTGAAAAACATATCCATATGATCTATAGATTGAGACATATAATACAATATGATACTTACTTGTCAACCAAGATTCCTCCTTCCGGATGATGTCTCAAACTATCTTCATACTTTCAAGGCATTCACAGAGACTTCAAAGATGCCCTAGAATGATGGCGTCTAGGATCCCTTCAACACTAGTGTCTTCAAAAAAGTTTAATGGGAGGATCATGATCCTAAGATTCTTTTATGCTTCATTTTTTTCAAGATGATGCACTAGAGAACCTTCAACAATATATTTTCCTTGCAATGAGAGCTTGACCCTTCTTAAGATGATGAGATAATTGATGAAATATGATGTAGTATCCTTCCTTCTAGGTCAATCTATCTTCTTCTTCTATGTTTGTTTCAATTTTGAAAATGATTCCCTTTGACAAGAAAACCATTCTTATGTCAACAAGATGATCTTCCAGTTTCCTTCTCTTTGTTCACCTTAGCTTTGAAGCCATGTTGGAGAATGTACTAGGGAAACTATTAATTCAGATTCTCCTTAACCTTAATAATTATTTCTTGTGAACTTTATTTATCTACTTATGTTTCTTTAATATATATTTTATCAAACAATTATCAAGAGGAAAACAATGAAGAAAATGGACACAAGAAATAGGCTCAAAGCTAGGGAAAAAACCCTCCAAGGGGAAAACCCAGAAAGAATCTCATATTCTTATAAATTGGCTTCAAATAAGAAAACCATTACCCAAAACTCCAGACCAATTCCTTCTCCGAGAACCAAGTTAACCCTGCAAGAATTTCCCTTAAACAAGTCAAATTTTGACCAAGTCAACAAAGGTCAAACCTCTTCAAATAAACTTCCCTTCATAATTTCAACCCTCTACTTTAGATCTATAGTTTCGGTCTCTCTGAAAAATAGAAACCCTTCCTTCTGGAACATGTAAATCCTCCAAGAAATCATTCCTTAGAGCAATTTGATGTATCTAAAGTCAACAAGAGTCGAACTAGGTCAAAACTGTGTTTTTAGGCCCTTCTGCAACTTGGATATGAAATTCCCAACTTTTGTAACTCAAACCTACAATTTTCGATCTTCAAAAACCCTAACCCTCAAACGTGTGGATAGAAATAGATGTAAATTAGGTCTCCTTTCTTTGCTTGGTCTTTTTCATTGTCTTCTAATCTTCTTTTCTCCTTTTTCTTGCTTGATATCGAACTCTTATTGGTGCAGATCAAATTGGTGAAAAATAAGGTCAAAGCTAAATCTATTCATATTCTTTCCATGAAGTCGAATAACCTCTTCTAGGCTGACTTGTCACTGGAAAGGCCAACTTGTGCTTGGAGGCATATACGACTTTCTAGAATCATAATTAATATATTTTACATGTTACATCTTACCTAATAGGGTCTTATACAACTGAAAAATACTCTCTTGACTCAAGAAAAATATTATTTTTACATGGAAAACCTTACGATCATGAAAAACATGCTTGACCTAGACGACCAATAAAATGAAGCATTGAACCCATGCTTAGAAATAATATGTTTCTTTATTTTTTTTCTTGTAACATAAGATATACATATTGACATGATTACAATGACAATTATGAATATCGAAACTAGTTACGTTTTCCAAGAATAATTAATCAGCTTACAATAGTATTAGGTCCCCCAACAACAACATCTAATGCCTCATATAGTTAAGCATTGAATTCTTTCACATACCAAATACTTAGACTATAATCAATATTCTACCCACAATAATAACCTTACTACACAATCAGATATAGAACATACTATAAAATTCCAATATAGGAGCTCTCAACAGTGTTCTATGGTCCCACTAGAATGATAAGTCACTATTCTACTCTTAATACATAGAGAATACAATAGATTACTCTTAGCATTCATATTGACAAAACTTAAACAACATAAACTATCACTCTAGACCATGTACCCTTGCAAAAAAAAATTGTCATCATTGCAAGTATAGCCACTAAAACATTGGTTCTCTCTTTTCGAAAATATGTCGTTAATCCAACACAAGATCTAGAAAGGAAACCATGTCAATCTAACATAAACACTCAATGGTTCCCATCAAGACATACACACTTTGTCCATAGTCTAATCACATTCCAGAGATGATTGTTAGAATCAGGGATCTGCTTAATATTGTTACCATAATACTATCGCCTATAACCCCATATTGCATATAATTTTGATTGGATGTAATCAATCACAGTGCTTTAATCAACAACTTTGATGTATTTTGTTCTAAGTTAAATATGATTCTTATACATACTATTTCCAAGTAGTATTAGTGCACAAGAAGGATGTATCATGGCATATGTGTCCAAATTATAGGTAGCTCAACAAGCTCACTATTAAAGATAAATTTCCCATTCCTGTAATTGATGAATTTTTGGATGAATTACATAGAGAAATTTACTTCACCAAGATGGATGTTCATTCAGGATATCATCAAATTAGAATGAAGACTGAAGATATTATGAAAACAACATTCAAAACTCATGAGGGTTATTATGAATTTTTGTTCATGCCTTTTCGCCTTACTAATGCACCTTCCACATGTCAAGGTTTGATGAATTCCATTTTCAAATCCTTCCTTAGAAACTTTGTGTTAGTATTTTTTGATGATATACTAATCTACAAAAAGTTTTTGATGGATCATGTTCAACATGTTGACAAGGTGATAAAACTATTGGAGGAGAAACAATCATATGAAAAACCTCAAAATGTTTCCTTGGAGTACAGGAAGTGGAATATTTGGGTCATATTGTATATCATGAGGGAATTAAGGTATAACCTAAAAAAATTAAAGGAATTAAGGAATGGAAAATCCCTACAACCATAAAGCATCTTTGAGAATTTCTCAGGTTGACAGGGTATTATCGCAAGTATGTTAAGAATTATGGGAGAATAAAGGCACCTCTAACATCATTACTGAATAAAGATGCATTTTCTTGGACCCCAAAAGCAACGAAGGCATTTTAACATCTTAAAGAGGCAATGTGCCAAGCATCGGTCTTAGCTACACCAGACTTCACAATTTTTTTTTATTGTGGAATGTGATGCTTCAGGAAATGGAATTGGTGATGTATTTAATGCAAGAAATAAGACCCATTTCTTTTGAATTTTTTCCAATCAAGGGAATGTATTGACACAAACCTATTTCTAAGAAGAAAATTTTGAAAATACTACATGCACTAAAGAAACGATGACCTTACCTAATGGGAAGACACTTCAAAGTAAAAACAAATCATGATAGTCTTAAATAATTTTTGGAATAAATATTATCTTTAGAAGAGTAGCAAAAATGGGTGACAAAGATGTTGGGTTATGACTTTGAAATCATCTACAAAAAAGGGAAGATAAATGTTTTTGTAGATGCACTCTCAAGAAAGGATGAGGATGTGGAAGCATTGATTTGTTTCATTTATATTATCAAGCCTAAGTGGATAAACGAAGAAAGGTATGAATGGAAGAATGATGAAGAGGTGGGTTCACTCATTCAAAAGTTGCATCAAGATCCTAGTACATTTGATACATTTAGTTGGAAATGTTGAGAAATGGAAACAAGAAATTCCAGTTTAATTTTTCCTTGAATTAAACTGTGAATTAAATTCGAATTCGATTCTCATAGAAACTTAAAATAATTAAATTAAGTTTATTAAACTTTAGGAAATTCGAGTTGGAAGTATTTTTTTAGTCATGTATATGTTCTCCCTACTTTTTAGGAGTCCAATGTGAGATAATTATGAGTTATAAACTAGAAGACTTTGTTTCATAAGTCAATTCAGTTAAATTAGTTCTCAAACTGATTGAGAGAACTAATAGTGAGTTAATACTTAGTGGTGACACTAATGAAATCCACCAGTGCTACTCTAGTTAACTGAATATTTACTCATCAGAAACTCATGCTTGTCGATTCTGAGAAAGACCCAGTTGAGACTAGAGTGTAAGGACAATCTACTATTTGTTTTAGATTTTTCTAAGTTGTGCTGATAGTGCATACATTCAGGAACTGATCCTTGAGGGATTGCGTTATTTTTAAAGAATTTATCTCCCTTTAAATACAACCTATCCTTCATAGGAATTACACACTGGAATAGAGACTTGGAGAGCTTGTGAAGATGCCAAGCTTTGGACTTGATCTTGCTTATGAGTTGGAGATTTAATTTGATGAGTGCTAGGATTGTTCTAGAGAAAACAAGCATTTTAATTTCATCTTGATTTTTCGGATTAATACAAAATAGATAGTGGGGTTTTGAGTTGTGGCTTTCCCCAGATATTTATTTTGTTATGTGTTTTTGATTATATTCCTCTATTGATGATTATTTTCTCGATGTTTATAGGCTTCCGCTATAAATAGTAGAAGTATATTCTTGTCTCTTGTTTTAGCAAATTGCATTAGCTTGTGAATCCAAAAGATTTTCTACATGGTATCGGAGCAAGATTGCTTTTTGGGCCAAGAGTTTATAGAGCATATTTGAAAATTTATGTGAAAATTTTCAAAAACAAAATGCAGATCTAAATTCGTTGGAAAAAAATTCCCAAATTAAAAAAAAATCGGTTGAATCGGAGTTCAAATGAGGGAGATATCACTGATTTAAAATCAGCTCTCTAGAGGAGATTTCGAAGTTTTGAGTTTCTAGGTTACAAGTGAAAGTCGAATTTGCAATACATACTTCAGGATTGGCATATGATGTTCCATGGGTTGATGTTTGAGTATGACTTGGAAGGAAACTTGAATTTCATAGCCTGGAGGGATAGGATGGAGGTTGTGCTAGAGGACATTGGCTTGAAGGAATTTGTTGAACAAGTAATTCCTAAGCCAGCAAATACTGATGCACAAAACTTGGCTGAGTGTAAGAGATGTGTGGCGAAGGCAAGGCAGATAATGATCCTTGAGGAAGTTAGAGATCATATTTTCTCGAGTCTCCATGGAAAGGAAGCCCTACATTCTATGTGGAAAATGTTGATGGACTTGTATCATAATAGCAGTGATCAAAGGAAGTTGACACTCAAGGATAGACTTTATAAATTCTCCTGATGATGAACCACCATTGATGGTTCGAAACGTCGAGCAACAATAATCTAATGCAATGAATCTAGAAGATGATCTACACACCTATGAAGATTGTAGAAACATAAGAGATAAAAAAAAAGTTCACTTAATGTCGGGATGAACTTGGAAGTGTTGGAATCATGACTTTCGAGGAGGATATGGTGATTCTTGCTCTTCTTGGACTCCCAAAGAGTTGGCTTAGTTATCAGGACTCTGTCAATAGTCGGGAGAAGCTGCTACATTGGGAATGACTATGGTTAGATTTGATGCAAGATTAGATTAGGAGGAACACAAGGGATAGCTCTTCATCAAAGACCGATGATGAAGAGAATTTTTCCTTAGCGATTAAGGTGAGGAAGGGGAAAGGTAAAATTTTCCATTCTATTATTGGGAAATCTAGTGCCTATGCAGAGCTGCTAGTCCCACTAAGACAGGTAGCTATCTTAGAAACAAACAGATTAAAGTTACTTTCGCTTTCCTTTACGAGAAGTAGATAGGAGAGGAGCAAAGAATACCAACCTCGATCTTTCGCTTGGTTCTCTACTTGTTCCTCCTCCTCTCTGATAGGTCTTTCTCCTCCCTTGAGCACTCCACTTCAAAGAGTACCTGTAAAGTCAAAGCAGCATAATAACTTCAAAGTGTAGAGATCTATGATCATAAACAATACAGGACCAGATATATATTGACCACACAAATGCATATATCATCAAACATACAAGAATGTGGAGGAAAACTTGAATAACTTTATTCATATAAAGATTAGAAGAGAGGATTACAACCCATTGATCTAACCTAGCGTCATCCTCCCAACATGAAAGCCCTTCTTCACCTCATGAAAAGCTTAGATCACCCAACACTATGATCTTCCACCAGGAAACCAACAACACTTCCTTACAAGATACAAGATTCGAGCCTTTGGATCTCTAGGATGAGGGATCCATATATAGATGATTGTAAGAGGGTGAGTCAGCTTTTGGGATTTTGATTAGTGTCCTCTCTCTGATAGTTCTTGATTCCACTTGGAGATTGATGTTCTCTTACTCATCCTTGGGCGAATTCAGAGAGGCAAGTGTCACAGGAGAAGTTTGTGGAAGATTCCATGATCATCCACCTTGCAAACTATCTCTGCCATTTGTCTACTCTCACCCATTTCACCCTACATAAGGGGTTTCCAGTATGCATCGCACTTTTTACACTGAGCAAGTGAGATGCATCGCACCCTCTGCACTGAGCAGTCTGTATGGTCCAATTTTGACCAGTTCTGAGTAGTTTTCTGTGGAGAACTTCTGGGAGATGATGTAATTAGCTGACCTTATTCCTTTAGGGTATGAAACAAAAATTTTAGGGACTCAGAAGCCCTTGTTTTATGGACATATGTGCTTGGGTTTGCAGTGCCCAAATATGTCTATAACAGTTTCCCCCTAAAGCGTGAGGTCAAAAATCTTTTGATGTCGGGTGAAATGCTTTATCATGAGGATCCGAGGTTCTTTTGAACTGGAAGGTGACCTGTAATAAGATACAATACAATACATTATCTTCATAACATTTTCATGATCTAGCTGAGGTGGGAATTCCCATGCTCAACTTTATAAATTCATTTTCATGTACATAGGAAAGACAACCGTCTGTGTGGCAGACTGATGATTCTAGTGGAGCCATCATCCTTTGATTCAGATGGTCATCTATGCATCAATGATGTACATTTGATGTCTTTATTTTCCCGAATATATCACAGCCCAGATGGATGAAACTAGATCTGGGGTCTTCAAACTCGTCCAATCTTCACCCGAAGTACAAGTCGATCCATGTGAAAAATGTTTTGGAATTGAACATGGAAAGACATCGCCTGATTACCAGCCAATGATGTAAGTTGTTAACAGGCACGAGAGGAATCACCGATAATTATGATGATCCTCAAGGTACTACAATACAATTCACGTGGTGTGAAAAAGGGACTTGGCATTGAACACCACGCAAAATCTTTCGGCCGGAAGTGAGAAACTTGCCATTGAGGCATGCAAGCTTCAAAGTACTGAAAGGGTTGTTCCTAAGTTGACTTCTTGGATAATGAGCTGTCATCGACAAGAAGTAACCTATCATAGGAGGGCCTTAATGAATCTCACATCTATGACACAGAATGGAGCGAATGATTTCGTGGAGGTGAAAACGATTTGATGATATAGGGTTCAGGGTGGCAGTCATGAAGAAATAAGGCGTGAAGGTATTGCAGTGGATGAGACACAAGATGGGTTGGTGAATTCTATGATCGACTTCTCTTGAACATATCGGCGACACTGAAATGGATTGGTAGTGTTAACCCCAAAGATGGATGGTACAGTGGACCAATGGTAATATGACTGGTGAACAGAATAACCCAACCCGAATCAATCATGGTGATGGAGTGAAAGTGTCATGTTCAAGAGCGACTCGCTACCAATAAATTTTCTTCAAGTTTTCTTCTCAATTTTTCCCCAGTGATTGCTGACCAGTACCTCTTTATTTTTGTCAAGCTTGAGGAGGATAACATGTGCTTGTTTGGGCAAACCCGTCGCTATGTTTTAATGAGCCTAGCAATAGTGAAACTCGTTCTTGTCTGCATGGACAAGTTTGTCGCTATTGGTTTTACCGAGTTTAACGACAAAAATAACTCAATCCTTTTTCAATTTCAGAGAGTCTGAAAAGGGATGGAAAGGAAACTCCAGTAATCCTTTTTCATCATATAATCCCTTAAGTCCAAAAAAGTATAAAATAATATGAAAGGGATGAATTTTCGATAGTTTTAACGAGCCGAACAAAACAAGCGCTCGATCATTTTGTGTAATAATCCCTCAGGTCCATAAAGATTAAAATCTAGAGGAGGGATAACACTCCTGGTAGCTTTAACAAGCTGGAGAGGCCAACTGCTTGACAATCTTTTCATATTTTACGAGTCAAGTGAAAAGAGCTTAAAGGAGACTCGTTTTTTAGGAACGAGTGATATTTTCGGGTAGCCATTGATTCCACGTAAGGTTTGGAATTTTCCAATCACGGTAGTGTCACAAGGATGGCTAACTAAATCACTCTTGGCAGCTATTCCTCAAAAGGGTAAACAATCAAATGGAGGCATATGATTGGCTAAACAGAGTGGAGGTGATGGCAAGAACAGGACCAGGGCTCAGAAGCTGATGATAATGCATTCACAAAGGTTATTTTCTAGAGGTTGGTTCATTTTTTAATGAGCTTAAACTCTGGGGGAACATTTGCTTGTTCCTTAGGTTTAATTTTTAACGAGCTTGAGCTTCACATAAAAACTGCTCATGCCAGTCATATAATAAGGATGTCTCACCGATAGGTTCAATTTTTAAGGAGCTTGCACCATTCGAAACTTTTCTCCGCTCCCTTTCGCATGCAAGCTAGGAACGACCAACTATTGTCCTAGGGGTTAATTAACTACTGAGGTTAGGTGGGAAAACTCTTCCTTTACTTTGTCGGCACCATTTGGCTCCTGCGAAGGCGAACAGTCAATTTGACCACTCATCTAACTAAAGCAGTTGAAGTTAGCAGAACTATAGAGTTAGCGTTACGCTGGCCGCTTTTCACTTGCACGCAAAAAGGTTTGCATGCCCTGAGGTATAGCGAAGTAGAGTTTCCAGGTTACCCTTCAATTTGCAGAAAAAACATTTGCTCTATTGGGAAAGGCCTACCTTCTAACAGAGGTATCTTATTCCAGTCTAACCCCATTTTATTAAACGGATGGGAGTGTCAGACTAGTCATATTCCTATGCGGAAACCTACCATATATCTGAAGTTTTCCTGCCGAGGCAGACCAGGGCACATGCCCCCTGGGTTTTAGCCATGGCCACCAAATTACTCGCGTTCTTTAGGTGGATGGACTGGAGATTGATGATACATTCCTTGCGTGAAAAGACCAGTTAGGGATGGCATTTTACTATTAGCTATGTGTGAGACGGGGAATGAAAGCTGGTCTACGAGCTAGACCACTCGACCTTCATGCGGAAAACACATTACTTGAAAGAGTGAGGAGACAATGGCTCCCATGCTATAAATATAGTCACGCCCAAGGAGTAGATTATAATCTAAAGGTCCTTGGACTACCATTATATTTAGATACACGATTTTCCCTCTCAAAGTTATAGGCAAACTTGGAAGGATCCTAACGGTCGACTTGTTCCTTTATCGAAGCTTATTAGATTTCGCATCTCAGGCAGAAGAGATGGCGAACCAAGCACTTTCCATGAAGTTGAGGAAAGGATACTCATAGAAGCCCCTTCATTTATGATAGTACTAACCATGACCATTCTGTAAGCTTGCACAATGATTTAGAATGGTACATTAGATGGTAAACGAGGTCTACCTAGTAGATTCCAATCGAAGGAAATGACTAGGTTGCTCAGAGGTGGGACCAAATAAATAGCCGGATATGACACTGACAAACTTCCTTCCTGCGGTAAAGGAATGGGTAGATTACCCCCATGTTCATCAGAGTCTATGTTTACGAAAAGAATTTGAACGGTGTCGTTCTCATTCTCTTCAGTGACTGTATTAAGATGGATCTTTTGAAGACAAGACCGGGTCGACTGTCGCCTCAACCTTTTGACTTTTGTCTGGTATGGATTCAGATGGTTTATCTTCAATGATAGATGCTTCAACCAACCACAAAGTTGTGTCGGATAGATTTTCAACTAGCGATGGACTCGGCAAGAGTTTCTTGTATCTAGGAGGAAGCCGCGGCGGTGAAGCAGGACGGTTATCCAAGACTCTTTTAGTTTCGTCTAGGAAGGGACAACGGTGGACGGCATGGTTGCCTTCACACAGTTTGCAAGGAAATTTACATTTCCCTTTCCGTCCAGAGACTTCGTTTTCGCTAGTTGACAGTGTACTCTCAACATGATCGTCAGAGGTTGATGACACCGGATTGTGCAAATGAGGAGACCAGTCCCTTAAGATCTGAGGGATGCAAGGACAATCTCGATGATAGTGGTCTCCTTTACAAATGACACATGGAGATTTAGGTTTGGATGATGCAGTGTGTGGATTTTTGCTAGATGATGCACGGTTGCCCATTTTCACCTTTGGCTCCTTCTTCTTTTTCTCCTTCCCTTTCTTCTTCTTCTCAATTACTCGGTCTTTAACAAGCGAAGCAGAAGGTTGGGGGGTAACTCTAGTATCATCTAGTTGCTGACTTGATTGCTTAGGAATCGTGGCGGTTTGAATGACAAAGGTCGAGAAGAGCCATGTGGGCAAGTCGATTGTCTGTCTTGGGAGGGACAATGTGTCCATATGAGGTGCACCAACATATCCCCAAGAGGAGAAAGGACTAGGATTTCCCCCAAGGGGAAATCCTTGGTTGGTGGACTCCATTTTTCTCAACCTAAGACCAATGAGGGAATAGTGACGCTATTCTGATTAAAATAAATTTTAGACACTTTGACACAACTTGCTTTTTCAATTTTTAAGATTCGCGAAAAAGCAAAAGATGACTCTAGTCGCCTTCGATTTTTAATGAGCCTGAAGTGACAAGTGCTTAGATGGACCTTTTCCTTTAAGGAGTCTGAAAAGGAATAAAAGAGACTACTCTGGAAATCTAGACAGAGGGATTACCAAACCAATCGCAAAATTGCAGAATACTTTTTACGGTACGACAGTCAATCTTCCCAAATGCTGTGTTTAATGCATTGTGATCGATAGGGCGGCAGACATGGCTTCCTAAGGATAAAAGATATAGCCTATTGTGGTCTCCCAATATATACTTGATGGTATGTGGGAGCACAAGTCCGTACTGGCACTTGTCGTCTCAAAGAGAAGGAATCACCCAACCTATAATGAAAGCGATAGTTACCAGGCTTTACAACGCTGGAATACGTCTCTAGCCTAGACTTCTAAATGTTGTGCGTTTGGTTCCAAAGCATTTTTATGTTCATTGAATTTATTTTATAGTTGATCTTTCTTAAGAATTTTTCCTTTCAGGTTCACTGCGTGATGTAGATATACAATTCCTAAAATGCAATCTAAGATGATAAACAATCGTTTAATCTTCTTTTGCAATGAAAATCCTAG
>APFE030152381.1:393693-437755 GCA_000404065.3 Pinus taeda
TTTAAAGAGCATCTGTAAATTCAAAGCAGCATAATACCTTCAAAGTACAGATATCTACAATCATAAACAATATAGGATCAGATATATATTGACCACACAAATGCATATATCATCAAAAATACAAGAATGTGGAGGAAAACTTGAATAACTTTATTGATAGAAAGAGTAGAAGAGAGGATTAGAACCCATTGATCTGACCTAGCATCATCCTCCCAGCATGAAAGCCCTTCTTCACCTCATGAAAATCTTAGATCACCCAACACTATGATCTTCCACCAAGAAACCAACAACACTTCCTTACAAGATACAAGATTCTAGCCTTTTGATCTCTAGGATGAGGGATCCATATATAGATGATTGTAAGAGGGTGAGTCAAATTTTTGGATTTTGATTAGTGTCCTCTCTCTGATAGTTCTTGATTCCACTTAGAGATTGATGTTCTCTTACTCATCCCTGGGCGAATTCAGAGAGGCAAGTTTCATAGGAGAAGTTTCTAGAAGATTCCATGATCATCCACCTTGCAAACTATCTCTGCCATTTGTCTACTCTCGCCCATCGCACCCTACAGAAGGGGTTTCCAGTATGCATCGCACCCTCTACACTGAGCAGTCTGTATGGTCCAATTTTGACCAGTCCTGAGCAGTTTTCTATGGAGAACTTCTATGAGATGATGTAATCAGCTGACCTTGTTCCTTTAGGGTATGAAATAACACTTTTAGGGACTCAGAAGCCCTTGGTTTATGGACATATGTGATTGGGGTTGCAATGCCCAAATATGTCTATAACACATTCCAAATTAGATTCTTATCATGGAGGTAAGAAGAAGGACATGACGAAAGTTAAGTGCTGTCATTGTCACAAGATCGGTCACTTTTCTAAAAATTGTCCATTGCATAAGTCCGAGGAGAAGTACTCAAGAGGAGCGATGGGTGAGGATTTGTCCTCCAAATTCAAATTGGACTTTTCCCTCATTGCATGCATGGGGTATTCAATGATGGGAAGAGTCTGGTACTTAGATAGTGGAGCTTCTTTCCACATGACTAGCAAAAAAGAGTTATTCGATGAATTGGAGGAGAAAGATCTCAAGATGCATATCGAGATGGGTGATGATGGTAAGTATAGTGTTATTGGTGTGGGCACTATTACTTTTCAGAGGGAGCATGTGGCTGCACTCACCTTGAAGAATGTTATGCATGTACCCAGACTAATGAAGAACTTGGTATTCATTGCCATGATTGAGGATAGAGGCTATGATGTGATATTTTCGAAAGGAAAGGTGTTCCTTCGACACATAACCATGGGTCAAGTAAAGAAGATAGGGATTCAAGTTCAGAATCTATATAAGATAGAGGTAGAGGATTATGCTACTTTGAGTTCAAAAGCGAAAAATATGTTGAGGCAAGACGTCGATGAGTTGTGGCACACTTGCATCATGATGCTTTGAAGATATTACAACAAATATCTACTAGTCGTCCCAAAGGTACTTTTGAACAAGTTTATAAATGCAAGTGTTGTACTTTGGGAAAATACACCAAGTCTTCCTTTGGAGACAGATATAGTCGAGTAGAGTCTATTCTAGAGAGAGTCAATTCAGATGTGTGTGGACCATTCTTGATAGCATCCACAAACAAACATAGGTATTCTGTTATATTTGTTGATGACTATTCTTGTAAATGTTGGGTATTTTTTATGTGGAAGAAAAAATCAAACTTTCACAAAGTTTTGTGAGTTCAAAGCATTGATAGAGAAAGAGTTTGGCAAGAAGGTTAAAGATCTATGGAGTGATAATGGTGGTGAGTATGTCTCCAATAAGTTTAATAACTTATGTGCAGCGAAAGGGATTAAATGAGAGTTGACAACACCCCATAACCCTCAACAAAATGGAGTTTCCGAGAGGAAGAACAAGAGCATAGTAGGGGCAGTAAGGGTGGTGTTTTATGATCAGGGCCTATCACTACACTTGTGGGCTGATGCATGAAACACAACAATTTATGTTCAGAATCGTAGCCCCCATTGGATACTTGAGATGAAGACACCAGAGGAGGCTTATTCCGGTAAGAGGCTAGATGTTAGTCACTTTAGGATTTTTGGGTCATCGGTTTATTGCCATGTAACCAAATATGAATGGAAGAAGCTTAAGCCAACAATAGAGTTAGGGATTTTCGTCGGGTACACTGATACACCACAAAACTATTAGGTGTACATGCTGATCAGTCGGATGATAGTGGTTTGTAGGGATATCATTTTCAATGACGAGAAGGCCATGCAAGTGGCCTCAGATTGGTGTGGAGCAACCACATTGTAGAGGTTTAGAGAGTGGAGACATCGACTGAGGCAGAGTCTTCGAAAGAGGGAAGAAAGCGAACTAGAGAGGCTGATAGATTGTTGGATGATGCATGGGAGAATGTGTGAAAACCCTCTTCTCAGCGCAGATAGAGGAGGTCACCAGAGAGGTACATTGGATAAATGGCACTCACGGGTGCATGTGTTGTGATAGAGTCGTCTTCCTTTCAGAAAGTAGTGCATAAGAGGGTTTGGTTTGATGCGAGGATGGAGGAGTATGAATCCATAGTTAAAAATAGTGTTTTGGATGTCATCCCGAGACCGAAGGACAAGTCAATTGTGAGCTCCTGTTGGCTTTACAAGGTAAAGCAAGCTGTAGATGGTAGTGTGGAGAAGCATAAGGCTAGATTTGTGGACCATGGATTTTCACAAGTACATGGGATTGAGTATGATGAGAACTTTGCTCATGTTGCAAAGTACTCATCAATCAGATCTATTTTGGCACTATCAGAATAGATGGGTTGCAAGATCCATCAGATAGATCTGAAGACTACCTTCCTCAATGGCATGATTGAGGAAGAGGTGTATGTAGAGCATCCTGAAGGTTTTGAAACCTTGGGCCATGAGTCACATGTGTGCCAACTCAAGAGAGTGTTGTATAGGCTGAAGCAAGCCCCCCAATTTTGGTACACTACGATAGATAGATACTTCACTAGGTTGGGATTCACGAAGAGTGAAGCGGATGCGAACTTGTATCACATAGTGTTGGAAGGTAATCTATTGATCATTGTACTTTATGCAGATGATTTCATACTCACAGGTGATGAGAATCTCATCAAATATTCCAAGGAGGACCTTGCAAGAGAGTTTGAGATGAAGGACACGGGGCTCATGCATTACTTTCTTGGCATGGAGGTATGGCAGGGAGATGGGGATATTTTCATATCTCAGGGCAAGTATGCCAATGAGATACTCAGGAGATTCCACATGGAGAGAAGTAAACCCATGGAAACTCCTCTAGATGGTAACTAGAGGAAGGAGTATGCTACTTCAAGGGAAGTAGTGGAAGCTACTGTTTACATGAAGCTTGTGGGACACTCATGTACTTGGTGAACACATGACCAGATATGTTCTATGCAGTTAACCAACTTAGTCAAGCGATGGTTAGGCCTACCAAGCTATACTGGAAGGCGAAAAAAGCATGCATTGAGATACCTTAAAGGCACTACTCAGTTTGGGTTATGGTACAAATAGACAGAGGAAGTGAAGGTTAAAATCTTCACTGCCGCAGATTGAGAAGGGAGTCCATCTGATAGGAAGAGCACATCAGGAGGGATCTTTAGTATTGGGTCAGCGGAAGTTTCTTGGTACAACAGGAATCAAAGATTGGTTGCACTTAGCTCAGCAGAGGTAGACTATATGGCTATTAGTTAGGAAACGTTTCAGGCTATCTGGATGACGAAGATCCTGGTTGGTTTGTTTTTTCAGCAGATGAATCCAACAGTGATTTATTGTGATAATTATAGTTGTATCGAACTCTCTGAAAATCCTGTCTTTCATGATCGGTCCAAGCATATTGATATCTGGTATCACCATCTCAGAGATTGTGTATTGAGGTGGATCATGTTGTTAGATTACATTCCCACGGAGGAGCAAGATGATGACATCTTGACAAAGGCATTGTTAAGATGTAAATTCAAGTTTCACAGAGACAAGATAAGGGTATCTGATAATCCCTTTCTTGTTTAGAGGGAGTGTTGAGAAATGGCAACAAGAAATTCCTGTTTAATTTGTCCTTGAACTAAACTACAAATTAATTTCGAATTCTATTCTCATAGCAAATTAAAATAGTTAAATTATGTTTAATAACTTAACTTAGGAAATTCGAGTTGGAAGTCTTTTGGAAGTCATGTATATGTTCACCCTAATTTTTAGGATTCTAGTGTGAGTTAATTGTGAGTTGTACAATGGAAGACTCGGTTTCAAGAGTTAGTTCAGTTAAATTAGTTCTCAAACTGATTGAGAGAGCTAATAATGAGTTAACAGTCAGTGGTGACACTAATGAACTCCACCAGTGCTACTCTAATAAACTGAATATTTACTCAACAGAAACTCATGCATGTCGATTCTGAGAAAGACCCAGTTGAGACTAGAGTGCAGGGACAATGTACTATTTGTTTTAGATTTTTCTGAGTTGCACTTCTTCAATGGACAATTTGCAGCAAAGTGACCCATCTTGTGACAATGAAAGAATTTAAATGTCATCCTGTCCTTTTTATTTTACCAATTCCATGGTTTCTTCTATCATTGGTGCTAGTTCTTGTGTGACAGCACCACTTACAGTTTCTACTTCGCACCCCAAGTTTTATTGTTTGGGTGGTGTTGGTTATTGTAACAACACCACCTACACTCTTTTCTTCAGACCTAAAATTTATTTGTTCCAATGGTGGTGGTATTTATCCCTAAGAATTATCAACTAATGTTGAAGCAGCATCAACCATTTCCTCAATTTCCATCCTTTCCACTTCAACTGAGCCAATAGGCGATGCTGGTTCTTGTGGAGCATCATTGACTGTAACATCTTCCATCTTGACTCAGCCAACAGGTGATGTTGGTTCTTGAGGGACAACATCAGCTGTGGTGTATTCCAACTCAACTAAGCGAATTGGTGATGATGGTTCTTATGGAGTAGCATCATCTGTGGCGTCTTCCATTTCATCTGAGCCAACAGGCAATGCTGGTTCTTGTGGAACAACATCAGTTGTGGCCTCTTCCATTTCGACTGAGCCTTCGCCATCCTCCCCCTCTGTAGGTATAATGCCCTCCAGTTCTTCCGACAATTCAATGAATTGTGTGCAAGGGACATGAGTGTTGGTAGGATAAATTGCTTCATTTTTAACCCCCTTTCCACTTCAAAACCATAACCTTAGACCTCTATTTTAACCTTGCAACCTTCTTATTCCTGCACTAGTCCAATAATCATGCCTTTTCTTACACTAGATTTATATTTCATATTTAAGGGTTACAAATGTGCTTACTTAGTTGTTTTCATAGATTTTATACCTTTAATATTATTTGCAACTAATATTTCATTTCCTAAAGTATTTGATAAGGAATGTATTGATCATTTCGTTAGCATGGTCAAGTGCATGTAGGATTCCTGCACCACTAGCGAATCCTAAACTGTCGTGACAACTCACTACCTAATGCGGACACCTTGTTCCAAATCGATCAACTCAAGTTGGGCTTGGAGTGTAGATTAGTCAGGGATATGACGGATATTAAGTCACTGGTCAAATGCTTAATACTAGCATTTTGTTATAGCCACAAGGCTTAAGTATGAACTATTGTTGTTATTTTTTATAGCTGAAAGGCTCATATTGGAACGTTGGATGTAATTTGGTTACGATCGCAGGCCTGAACAAATGTATAAAATATAGGATTAGATATAAAATGGCAACGAGTGATAACTATAGCAAGGATACTATAATTTTGTTCTTCTATAATTTTGCTGGTATCATGCTCGTTCTGGGTTGGATTTGAACTCATGATGTACATTTTCTAATTATTAATAGAAAAGGACTATGCGATGTTATTTCATTCTTGTGTTGTAATTCTTTGTTTATGCATCATTGAGATTTGAATCTCCAAGTTTCGTAAATAGGAAAATGAGCTGGTTCTCTAGGGCTCAGCCAACCCAGCTCGTTCTCCCTCATATTCTTCTTTTCAGTTAAAGGTGTGTTAATTTTGTTTAATGCAAGATGTGAATTAAATAAACTCTTTTATTCTTCTACAAAGTCCAGGTTCGATTTCATCACTGTGTGACAGATCCGTGGTGTGCATGCTTAACTAAGTTTGGTTTTATCCTTTATGATTTCTTTTCTTTAAAGCTTAGCATCATTTCTTCTTGGATCGTGCAAGCACACTTTCCTTCACTAGTGCATTTACAGTTTTGTAGATTGATTCCTTTGGTTCATTATAGTGATAGTATTTTTTTCTTATATGATATATGATCCTTGATGCGTTTCTCCAGTGTGTGATTGTCATTCCAAAGTGTTCTTGATATCTTGAACTAAATATGCTTTAGTGATTCAAAAATGAACATTGTTATAACACATTGACATGTACCTGCACTTCATACTTTTCAAGAAAGATTGAACTTCATGTTTAATTATTTTCAAAGAGAATCTTTCTAAGTTAAGAAAGTTATGAATTTAGAGTAGATTTGAGTGAATAACTATTACAGGATTGAAGCCTGCTGTCATAATTGGATGATTACTTTAGTTGCATGAAGGAGTTCCTTGATTGAAGAAAAGTGTGCTTTGACTTTGGAAATTACTCCTTGTTTTAAATATTGAGATTAGTTGAAGCATTTTTTTGTTTGAGGAATTTATTTTGAATTTTTTTTCACATTTGCAAACTCTTTCTCTAAGTTAACACGTTCTTTATTTTCTTATAAGAGGAATTTGAAAACTTGGTGCGAGAATCTCTATTCTGGTACAAGAATCGATAACCTGATATAGGAATGGAGTGCTCGAATCCTGAGGCTTAGAGCCCCTGCATGAGAACATAAATCTTTAGTACAGGTGTAAAATATACTTCCAACACCTAAACTTTGTTCTGGTACTAGTGCAAGCACATTGTAGGAGTACATGAATAGCAACTTAGTGCAGGGAGAAATATCTACAAGGAAGTCAAATATCTTCAAGGGTCCAATTATTAACCTGACACACAATTATACTAAATATACACATAGATTTACATTTCCATTAGTCAAGATTTCTTACAAGAAGTTTGAGAGTTCCTTTCATTTATTTTTCAGCAGAAGTACTTTCTTTCACATTCCCGCACTAGAATTTCTTTGGTGTAAATTGTCGGGTGATATTTTCCTTTTGATTCTTTAAGATTACAATTAAGAAAGTAGGAATAGAGTTAGGAAAAGTTCATATCAATTCTGGCATTTCCTGTGCTTCGTCTCTAATTGTACGAAACCCTTGTGTTGGCAATTAAGTGTTTAAGAGTCTTCCTAGTCGCAATTCCTGCACCCAACATTTTGGCGTCGTTGCCATGGAGGCGATTTGAAATTGGTAAGAAATTTCCCTTTCTTCAATAGGAATAAGTCTACTATTATTGTTTCCTACATTATGCTTCTATTGTTTTGAGGATTTTATGGGTGCTGATTTTTTTATTTATTGCAACAATTAACAAATTATTTTTCTTTATAAGCATTTGAATTTTGTTTATGGATTTGATTTTTTTTTTAAATGAATGCCTAAGAAAGGTAGTGGTCAGAATCCCAATAAGAGCTAACGAAATACTAAAAAATGTGAAAAATATTCTCATATTGGACCTTCTCTTGTAGGTAGAAAGTCCAAGCAGACCCAGACTCATCACACTGAAACGATCTATTTGGATTCAGGAAACAATGATTTAGGTGTGACGGAACCCAAAAAGGGGAAGAAGGAGGCGAACGATGATCGTAAAGTTCAATTCAATAATAGTCAACCTCCATCTTTTAAAAGTGGTCCAATTGGAGGCACAACAATGACTGATCATGAAGACCATGCGGAGGGGACTAGCGAGAACCAAGTAAATGAAGAACAATCCACTTTTGGATTTCCAATAGTGAACTCAGAAGTGAATGTACAAATGAAGAATATTTCACCTTCAACTCTTCCACACTTTCATGGTAAGGCACATGAAGACCCAGATTAATTTCTTTTTGAGTTTGATAGATTATATTGGAGTTATGATTATTCTTCCGATGCCCAGAAATTAAAGTTGTTTCCTTCAAATCTCAAGGATAGAGACTTGCACTGGTTCATGGGACTAGGAGGAAACACTATAAGCTCTTGGGACCAAATGAAGAGAGTATTTTTTAATAAATATCAAGAATATTGTAAAACTAGAGAAATGCAAGATGAGATCTTCACTATTGTATAAGGTGATGATGAGACTTCGGAGGATTACTTAGGGAGATTTTTGTATATACTCCAAAGTTCCAAACACAAATTTTATTTAAATATTATTTGAACCTTGTTCCTATGATGACTTATTGAGGATTCTAGATATAATTTGAATCTGTTAGGACAAGGAGACATTGCTTAGAAAACTTTTGAGCAAATTTGTGACTTGTGCAGGAAGTTCTCCCGAAATCAATATAGATCCACTAGAGGAGGTTGAAGAAAAACTAACAAATTGGGATCTATAGATGCTATGATCATTGTCTTGGAGAATAAAATGGGTAACATGAAAGTTGAAATAATAAATACTGTTAGAAAACAAATGGACTCTTTTAAATTCCAGAGAAAATTAGAAAAGGAACAAGAGTCATTGTCTATTTTTTGTCCAAAATGTAGGAAAAATCATCCTTTAAGAGAGTGTCCTGCTGATATAAAAAGTGCTAATAAATGTGTGATATTGCAGAGAACCATGCCACCGAGGAGTGCCCCTCCATACCTAGATTAAAGGCTATACTTGAAGGATAGCATTATGAACCCGAGCCATTACATGCCATGGGAGTATGAAGAAATTGGCCACAGGTAAGTGCAAGTATGGCTCCTGAACCACATTTTTATGGTTATAATGCACCTCAATATTCCTATAATAATAATCACTCTCAACATTGGCAACACGGAAACCATTTTCATCATGGGTAGTCCTCTCAACCTTGGCAACAAGGATGGAGAGGGCCAAACCATTCATATCTTTCCTATCTTGCTCAGATGCCATCATATCCTCCTTCATATGCACCACACCATATGTCACAACCATCATTTCCCTCTCTACCTCAAAAAATTCAATCATTGCCACCATTGCCTTTGCCACCACCATTTATACCACCTTAACTACCTACTAACCCGGTACCGAATCCTAATAATAAGGTTGTACAACTAATGCATTCAGTTGGACTGCCCCCTCTTCCTACCTATTGAACCCTGCAAGTTGGGATGAATGAGCTTCAATTGAGATCGGGAAGGGTAGTTGAAAAAAAAAACAATCCACATTTATTATTGAGGAGAAAAATGAGGAGGTAACTCCTGATCATTCGAAAAACAATGTCACCATTCAACCCATTCCCGCACCTTCAGATTTACCATGTTCTTCAAACCATCCCCCTATCCAGAGAGGGTTGGTCATGGAGAAGAGTGAACCTGAGTCCACTTTGGCTTATGAATTAAGGTATATTTGTATAAAGGTCCCTTTACTTCAGGCTATTTGATAAATTCCCATTTTTACAAAGATTAGTCAGAATTATGTCTTAAAAATCTAGGGAGGAAGACAGTAGAACATGAGATCATTCAGTTTATTGGTAGAGAAGCTGAGTTGATGAGATGATGTGTATCAATGGATAAATACACAGATCTTGGAAACCCAGTTGTTTCTTTCTAAATAGGTGATATACTTGTCTCTAATGTATCAATAGACCCGGGGGCGGCCATAATGTTATGACCAAGAAAAACATGGAAAAACTTGGGTTGGGCCATATTCATCCTACACCCACCATGATTGAACTTGCAGACATATCTAAAATCAAGCACGATGGAGTATTGGACAATGTGGTTGTCTTTATATATTCATGGGAATACCTTGTGGATTTCATTGTGCTTCAACCGAAGAATCTAGTGGGAGGACATCCTTTGATTCTGGGATGACCATGGCTTGCCACAACCGATGCTTATATTGGATTTCGCTTTGATGATATGTATATTTCACATGGAGACTCTAGGAAATAGGTCACCTTATACCCACTTGCTAGATCTATTCAGGAACTTAAGGACACTTTATGGTTAGATTATGGCAGTAGTGATGAGGAGACCCAACCCATTTCTTCGATTCAACATTATACCGAGTCCACTGAGGATGGTGAATTACAAGATTTCTTGAACAATCTAGACACATGGAAATTTAGGTTTGGACGATACAGTGTGTGGATTTTTGCTAGATGATGCACGGTTTCCCTTTTTCGCCTTTGGTTCCTTCTTCTTTTTCTCCTTCCCTTTCTTCTTCTTCTCAGTTACTAGGTCTTTAGCTTCATTAGCTTTACCAAGTGAAGAGGAAGGAGGGGAGGGAGAATCAAGTGAAGGAGAAGGTTGAGGGGTAACTCTACTATCATCTAGTTACTGACTTGATTGCTTAGGAATCACAACTGTTTGAATGACAGAGGTCAAGAAGAGCCATATAGGCAAGCCGATTGTCAGTCCTGGGAGGGACAATGTGTCCATATGAGGTGCACCAACATCTCCCCAAGAGGAGAAAGGACTAGGATTTCCCCCAAGGGGAAATCCTTGGTTGGTGGACTCCATTTCTCTCAACCTAAGACCAATGAGGGAACAGTGACATTATTCTGATTAAAATAAATTTTAGACACTTTGACACAACTTGAATTTTTCAATTTTTAAGAGTCGAGGAAAAACCAAAAGATGACTCTAGTCGCCTTTGATTTTTAATGAGCCTGAAGTGACAAGTGCTCAGATGGACCTTTCCTTTAAGGAGTCTGAAAAGGAACGAAAGAGGACTATCCGGAAATCTAAGACAGAGGGATTACCAAACCAATCACAAAACTGCAGAATACTTTTTACGGTACGACAGTCAATCTTCCCGAATGCTGTGTTTAGTGCATTGTGATCGATAGGGCGACAGACATGGCTTCCGAAGGATAAAGGATATAGCCTATTGTGGTCTCCCAATATATACTCAACGGCACGTGGGAGAACAAGTCTGTACTGGCACTTGTCGTCTCAAAGAGAAGGAATCACCCAACCTACAATGAAAGCGATAGTTACCAAGCTTTACGACACTGGAATACATCTTTAGCCTAGACTTCTAAATGTTGTGCATTAGGTTCCAAAGCGTTTTTATGTTCATTGAATTTATTTTATAGTTGATCTTTCTTAAGAAGTTTTCCTTTCAAGTTCACCACATGATGTAGATATACAATTCCTAAAATGCAATATAAGATGATAAACAATTGTTTAATCTTCTTTTTGCAATGAAAATCCTAGCTACTAAGGAAAGAGAAGCAGAATTCTTTCAACAAAGAGGAGAGAGCACACACTAGATGCACTGTCCTAAATCAAAATCAACAAGCAGTCTAAATGAAAATGCACATGCATGTATTTGTTTTATCTTTCTTAATGTGTGAATGGCAAAAAGAATACTAAGTTCAAATTTGAATCATTTCAAGCGACAATACTAACGATTTTCTTTTCAAAAATGAAAGGAAGATAATGATGACACTTTGCGATTTTGAATTGAAAATTGCTTTCGACACTTGAAAAATTACTAATTCAAATCAAATACAAGAGTAAGAGTGTAATCGATCATCAAGAACAATAGGATTCTTTTCTTTGACTGAAAACAACACTTGCAACACTTCCAAATCAAAAGACGATTGTTTGATTATGCTACTTCTTTGTCAAGGAGAACCGTAAATGGCGAACAATACATAAGAAACATGTACAGTTTCTTGTACTATGGAGGCAGAATCATGTAGAGGAAGGGAGTTTCCACAGAGGTTTACTGATCACAAATAGCAAAACTCCTGAATAAATCTAAAGGGAGTGAACAAAAAACCAAAATATGGGAGCAGAAGAGGTCTTATTGTATCATCGCACCTGTAACACAGGGAAAGTGTGATGCATCTCGCCTACTACACATGGGAGGTGCGATGCATCCAGATTCCCAAGAAGAGAAGGTGTGATGGTCTAGGAACGAGACTTTGACTGGGTTCTTGGTCACAGTTTGCAGCTTCATTAAGGGATTTAGGCCGAGATAATGATAGTCAGTAAATGAAAATCACAGGGGTTGATCTAATGAGGCTACTATAGCCACCAGCAAGGCAATTAGGATGTTTGCAAATCAATTGTTCAGTTTATAAACAAAACATGGAGATAGACTGAAGCAACATTGATCTACTTTTCACTTGCATAGAAAATGCAGTTCGAAGGCTAGCTGGCTTGACTTCAAGCTCCGTCTGTAAGTTTATAAAGCAAACAAATATAGACAAGCAAACAAACTACTCGTTCCCTAGCGGAGTCGACATTTTGTTAATGGGAAATCTAGTGTCTATGCAGAGCTATTAGTCCCACTAAGATGGGTAGCTATCTTAGAAACAAACAGATTAAAGTTACTTTCGCTTTCCTTTACGAGAAGTAGATAGGAGAGGAGAAAAGAATACCAACCTCGATCTTTCATTTGGTTCTCTACTTGTTCCTCCTCCTCTCTGATAGGTCTTTGCCGCTCCTCCCTTGACCACTCCGCTTCAAAGAGTACCTGTAAAATCAAAGCAGTATAATATCTTCAAAGTGCAGAGATCTATGATCATAAACAATATAGGACCAGATATATATTGACCACACAAATGCATATATCATGAAACATACAAGAATGTGGAGGAAAACTTGAATAGCTTTATTGATATAAAGATTAGAAGAGAGGATTACAACCCATTGATCTGACCCCAACGTCATCCTCCCAGCATGAAAAGACCTTATTCACCTCATGAAAAGCTTAGATCACCCAACACTATGATTCTTCACCAAGAAACCAACAACACTTCCTTACAAGATACAAGATTCTAGCCTTGGATCTCTAGGATGAGGGATCCATATATAGATGATTGTAAGAGGGTGAGTCAAGATTTCTGGGGTTTGATTAGTGTCCTCTCTCTGATAGTTCTTGATTCCACTTGGAGATTTGATGTTCTTATACTCATCCCTAGGTGAATTCAGAGAGGCAGTGTACAGAGAGAAGTTTCTGGAGATTCCATGATCATCCACTTGCAAACTGTCTCTTCCATTTGTCTACTCTTGCCCATCACACCCTACAGAAGGGGTTTCCAGTATGCATCGCACGTTTACACTGAGCAGGTGAGATGCATCACACCCTCTGCACCTCAGCAGTCTGTATGGTCCAGTTTTGACCAGTTCTGAGCAATTTTCTATGGAGAACTTCTAGGAGATGATGTAATCAGCTGACCTTGTTCCTTTAGGGTATGAAATAACACTTTTAGGGACTCAGAAGCCCTTAGTTTATGGACATATGTGATTGGGGTTGCAGTGCCCAAATATGTCTATAACACATTCCAAATTAGATTCTTATCATGGTGGTAAGAAGAAGGACATGACGAAAGTTAAGTGCTTTCATTGTCACAAGATGGGTCACTTTGCTAAAAATTGTCCATTAAATAAGTCCGAGGAGAAGTACTCAGGAGCAGCGATGGGTGAGGATTTGGCCTCCCAATTCAAATTGGACTTTTCCCTCATTGCATGCATGGTGTATTCAATAATGGGAAGAGTCTGGTACTTAGATAGTGGAGCTTCTTTCCACATGACTAGCAAAAAAGAGTTATTCAGTGAATTGGAGGAGAAAGATCTCAAGATGCATATCGAGATGGATGATGATGGTAAGTATAGTGTTATTGGTGTGGGCACTATTACTTTTCAGAGGGAGCATGTGACTCCACTCACCTTGAAGAATGTTATGCATGTACCCAGACTAATGAAGAACTTGGTATCCGTTGCCATGCTTGAGGATAGAGGCTATGATGTGATATTTTCGAAAGGAAAGGTGTTCCTTCGACACATAGCCATGGGTCAAGTAAAGAAGATAGGGATTCAAGTTCAGAATCTATATAAGATAGAGGTAGAGGATTATGCTTCTTTGAGTCCAAAAGCGAAAAATATGTTGAGGCAAGACGTCGATGAGTTGTGGCACACTTGCATCATGACGCTTTGAAGATATTACAACAAATATCTACTAGTCTTCCGAAAGGTACTTTTGAACAAGTTTATAAATGCAAGGGTTGTACTTTGGGAAAATACACCAAGTCTTCCTTTGGAGATAGATACAGTCGAGTAGAGTCCTAGAGAGATTCCATTCATATGTGTGCGGACCATTCTTGATAGCATCCACGAACAAACATAGGTATTCTGTTATATTTGTTGATGACTATTCTCGTAAATGCTGGGTATTTGTTATGCAGAAAAATGATCAAACTTTCACAAAGTTTTGTGAGTTCAAAGCATTGATAGAGAAATAGTTTGGCAAGAAGGTTAAAGATCTATGGAGTGATAATGGTGGTGAGTATGTCTCCAATAAGTTTAAGAACTTATGTGCAGCGAAAGGGATTAAACGAGAGTTGACAACACCCCATAACCCTCAACAAAATGGGGTTGCCGAGAGGAAGAACAAGAGCATAGTAGGGGCAGTAAGGGTGGTGTTGCATGATCAGGGCCTATCACTACACTTGTGGGCTGTGGCATGCAACACAACATTTTATGTTCAGAATCGTAGCCCCCATTGGATACTTGAGATGAAGACACCAGAGGAGGCTTATTCCGGTAAGAGGCTAGATGTTAGTCACTTTAGGATTTTTGGGTCATCAGTTTATTGCCATGTAACCAAATATGCATGGAAGAAGCTTAAGCCAACAACAGAGTTAGGGATTTTTGTGGGGTACACTGATACACCAAACAATTATCAGGTGTACATGCTGATCAGATGGATGATAGTGGTTCGTAGGGATATCATTTTTAATGAGAGAAGGCCATGCGAGTGGCCTCAGATTGGTGTGGATCAACCACATTGCAGAGGTTTAGAGAGTGGAGACATCAACTCAGGCAGAGTCTTCTAAAGAGGGAACAAAGCGAACTAGATAGGCTAACAGATTGTTGGATGATGCATGGGAGAATGTGTGAGCACTCTCTTCTCAGCGCAGATAGAGGAGGTCACCAGAGAGGTACATTGGATAAGTGGCACTCATGGGTGCATGTGTTGTGATAGAGCCGTCTTCCTTTTAGAAAGTAGTGCAGAAGCATGTTTGGTTTGATGCGAGGATGGAGGAGTATGACTCCATAGTTAAAAATAATGTTTGGGATGTCGTCCCGAGACCAAAGGACAAGTCAGTTGTGAGCTCCCGTTGGCTTGACAAGGTAAAGCAAGCTGTAGATGGTAGTGTGGAGAAGCATAAGGCTAGATTTGTGGACCATGGATTTTCACAGGTACAGGGGATTGAGTATGATGAGACCTTTTCTCATGTTGCAAAGTACTCATCAATCAGATCTATTTTGGCACTATTAGCATAGATGGGTTGCATGATCCATCAGATAGATGTGAAGACTACCTTCCTCAATGGCATGATTGAGGAAGAGGTGTACATAGAGCATCCTGAAGGTTTTGAAACCTTGGACCATGAGTAACATGTGTGCCAACTCAAGAGAGTGTTGTATAGGCTGAAGCAAGCCCCCCAATTTTGGTACACTAGGATAGATAGATACTTCACTAGGTTGGGATTCACGAAGAGTGAAGCAGATGCAAACTTGTATCACATAGTGTTGGAAGGTAAGCTATTGATCATTGTACTTTATGCAGATGATTTCATACTCACAGGTGATGAGAATCTCATCAAATATTGCAAGGAGGACCTTGCAAGAGAGTTTGAGATGAAGGACATGGGGCTCATGCATTACTTTCTTGGCATGGAGGTATGGCAGGGAGATGGGGAGATTTTCATATCTCAGGGCAACTATGCCAATGAGATACTCAGGAGATTCCACATGGAGAGCAGTAAACCCATGGAGGCTCCTCTAGATGGTAACTAGAGGAAGGAGTATGCTACTTCTAGGGAAGTAGTGGAAGCTACTGTTTACATGAATCTTGTGGGTTCACTCATGTACTTGGTGAACACATGACCAGATCTATTCTATGCAGTTAACCAACTTAGTCAAGCAATGGTTAGGCCTACCAAGCTGTATTGGAAGGCAAAAAAAGCATGTATTGAGATACCTTAAAGGCACTACTGAGTTTGGGTTATGGTACAAATAGACAGAGGAAGTGAAGGTTCAAATCTTCACTGCCGCAGATTGAGAAGGGAGTCCATCTGATAGGAAGAGCACATCAGGAGGGATCTTTAGTATTGGGTCAGCGGAAGTTTCTTGGTACAACAGGAATCAAAGATTGGTTGCACTTAGCTCAGCAAAGGTAGACTATATGGCTATAAGTTAGGAAAAGTTTGAGGCTATCTGGATGATGAAGATCCTGGTTGGTTTCTTTTGTCAACAGATGAATCCAACAGTGATTTATTGTGATAATTATAGTTGTATCGAACTCTCTGAAAATCCAGTCTTTCATGATTGGTCCAAGCATATTGATATCTGGTATCACCATCTCAGATATTGTGTATTGAGGTGGATCATGTTGTTAGATTACATTCCCACAGAGGAGCAAGATGATGACATCTTGACAAAGGCATTGTTAAGATGTAAATTCAAGTTTCACAGAGACAAGATCAGGGTATTTGATAATCCCTTTCTTGTTTAGAGGGAGTGTTGAGAAATGGCAACAAGAAATTCTTGTTTAATTTGTCCTTGAACTAAACTACAAATTAATTTCGAATTCTATTCTCATAGAAAATTAAAATAGTTAAATTATGTTTAATAACTTAACTTAGGAAATTTGAGTTGGAAGTATTTTGGAATTCATGTATATGTTCTCCCTAATTTTTAGGAGTCTAGTGTGAGTTAATTGTGAGTTGTACAATAGAAGACTCAGTTTCAAGAGTCAGTTCATTTAAATTAGTTCTCAAACTGATTGAGAGAGCTAATAGTGAGTTAACAGTCAGTGGTGACACTAATGAACTCCACCAGTGCTACTCTAGTAAACTGAATATTTACTCAATAGAAACTCATGCATGTCGATTCTGAGAAAGACCCAGTTGAGACTAGAGTGTAGGGACAATGTACTATTTGTTTTAGATTTTTCTGAGTTGCACTTCTTCAATGGACAATTTGTAGCAAAGTGACCCATCTTGTGATAATGAAAGAATTTAACTGTCATCATGTCCATTTTATTTTACCAATTCCAAGATTTCTTCTATCATTGGTGCTGGTTCTTGTGTGACAACACCACTTACAGTTTCTACTTCGCACCCCAAGTTTTATTGTTTGGGTGGTGTTGGTTCTTGTAACAACACCACCTACACTCTCTTCTTCAGACCTAAAATTTATTTGTTCCAATGGTGGTGGTATTTATCCCCAAGAATTATCAACTAATGTTGAAGAAACATCAACCATGTCCTCAATTTCCATCCTTTCCACTTCAACTGAGCCAATAGGCGATGCTGGTTCTTGTGGAGCAGCATCGACTGTAACATCTTCCATCTTGACTCAGCCAGTAGGTGATGTTGGTTCTTGAGGGATAACATCGGCTGTGGTGTATTCCATCTCAACTAAGCCAACTGGTGATGCTGGTTCTTATGGAGCAGTATCATTTGTGGCGTCTTCCATTTCAACTGAGCCAACAAGCAATGCTGGTTCTTGTGGAACAACATTGGCTGTGGCCTCTTCCATTTCGACTGATCCTTCGCCATCCTCCCCCTCTGTAGGTATAATGCCCTCCAGTTCTTCTTCCGACAATTCAACGAATTGTGTCCAAGGTACAAGAGTGTTGGTAGGCTAAATTGCTTCATTTTTAACCCCTTTTCCACTTCAAAATCATAACCTTAGACCTCTATTTTAAGCTTGCAACCTCCTTATTCCTACACTAGTCCAATAATCATGCCTTTTCTTGCACTAGATTTATATTTCATATTTAAGGGTTATGAATGTGCTTACTTAGTTGTTTTCATATATTTTATACCTTTAATATTCTTTGAAACTAATATTTCATTTCCTAAAGTATTTGATAAGGAATGTATTGATCATTCCGTTAGCATGGTCAAGTGCATGTACGATTCCTGCACTGCTAGCGAATCCTAAATTGTCGTGACAACTCACTACCTAATGCGGACACCTTGTTCCAAATCGATCAACTCGAGTTGGGCTCAGAGTGTAGATTAGTCAGGGATATGATGGAGATTAAGTCGCTGGTCAAATGCTTAATATTAGCATTTTGTTATAGCCACAAGGCTTAAGTATGAACTATTGTTGTTATCTTTTTATAGGTGAAAGGCTCAGATTGGAACGTTGGATGTAATTTGGTTACGATCTCAGGCCTGAACAAATGTATAGAATATAGGATTTAGATATAAAATGGCAACGAGTGATAACTATAGCAAGGATACTATAATTTTGTTCTTCTATAATTTTGCTGGTATCGTGCTCGTTCTGGGTTGGATTCAAACTCATGATGTACATTTTCTAATTATTAATAGAAAAGGACTATGCCATGTTATTTCATTCTTGTGTTGTAATTCTGTGTTTATGCATCATTGAGAGTTGAATCTCCAAGTTTCCTAAATAGGAAAACGAGCTGGTTCGCTAGGGCCCAGCCAACCGAGCTCGTTCTCCCTCATATTCTTCTTTTCAGTTAAAGGTTTGTTAATTTTGTTTAATGCAAGATGTGAATTAAATAAACTCTTTTATTCTTCTAAAAAGTCCAGGTTCGATTTCATCACTATGTGACAGATCCGTGGTGTGCATGCTTAACTAAGTTTGGTTTTATCCTTTATGATTTCTTTTCTTTAAAGCTTAGCATCATTTCTTCTTGGATTGTGCAAGCACGCTTTCTTGCACTAGTGCATTTACAGTTTTGCAGATTGATTCCTTTGGTTCATTGTAGTGATAGTCTTTTTTTCTCATATGATATATTATCCTTGATGCGTTTCTCCAGTGTGTGGCTTTCATTCCAAAGTGTTCTTGATATCTTGAACTAAATATGCTTTAGTGATTCAAGAATGAACATTGTTATAACACATTGACATGTACCTGCACTTCATACTTTTCACGAAAGATTGAACTTCATGTTTAATTATTTTCAAAGAGAATCTTTCCAACTTAAGAAATTTACGAATTTAGATTAGATTTGAGCGAATAACTATTACAGGTTTGAAGCCTACTGTCATAATTAGATGATTACTTTAGTTGCATGAAGGAGTTCCTTGATTGAAGAAAAGTGTGCTTTGAATTTGGAAATTACTCCTTATTTTAAATATTGAGATTGGTTGAAGCATGTTTTTGTTTGAGGAATTTATTTTGAATTTATGATCACCTTTGCAAACTCTTTCTCTAAGTTAACACATTCTTTATTTTCTTATAAGAGGAATTTGAAAGCTTGGTGTGAGAATCTCTATTATGGTACAAGAATCGATATCCTGATATAGGAATGGAGTGCTCTAGTCCTGAGGCTTAGAGCCCCTGCATGAGAACATAAATCTTCAGTACAGGTGTAAAATATACTTCCAACACCTAAACTTTGTTCTAGCACTAGTGCAAGCACATTGCAGGAGTACATGAATAACAGCTTAGTGCAGGGAGAAAGATCTACAAGGAAGTCAAGTATCTTCAAGGATCCAATTATTAACCTGACACACAACTATACTAAATATACACACAGATTTACATTTCCATTAGTCAAGATTACTTACAAGAAGTTTGAGAGTTCCTTTCATTTATTTTTCAATAGAAGTACTTTCTTTCACATTCCCACACTAGAATTTCTTTGGTGTAAATTGTCGGGTGATATTTTCCTTTTGATTCTTCAAGATTACAATTAAGAAATTAGGAATAGAGTTAGGAAAAGTTCATATCAATTCTGGCATTTCCTGTGCTTCGTCTCTAATTTTATGAAACCCTTGTGTTGGCAATTAAGTGTTTAAGAGTCTTCCTAGTCGCAATTCCTGCACCCAACATTTTGGCGTCGTTGCCGGGGATGTGATTTGAAATTGGTAATAAATTTCCCTTTTTTTCAATAGGGATAAGTCTGCTATTATTTTTTCCTACATTATGCTTCTATTGTTTTGAGGATTTTATGGGTGCTGATTTTTTTTATTCATTGCAGTAATTAAAAAATTATTTTTCTTTATAAGCATTTGAATTTTGTTTATAGATTTGTTTTTTTTTTAAATGAATGCCTAAGAAAGGTAGTGGTACGAATCCCAATAAGAGCCGTCGAAATACTAAAAAATGTGAAAATTATTCTCATGTTGGACCTTCTCATGTAGGTAGAAAGTCCAAGCAGACCCAGACTCATCACGCTGAAACGGTCTACTTGGATTCTAGAAACAATGATTTAGGTGTGACACAACCCGAAAAGGGGAAGAAGGAGGCTAATGATGATCGTAAAGTTCAATTCAGTAATAGTCAACCTTCATCTTCTAAAAGTGGTCCAATTGGAGGCACAACAATGGCTGATCATGAAGACCATGCAGAGGGGACTGGCGAGAACCAGGTAAATGAAGAACAATCCACTTTTGGATTTCCAATAGTGAACTCAGAAGTGAATGTACAAATGAAGAATATTTCACCTTCATCTCTTCCACACTTTCATGGTAAGGTGCATGAAGACCCAGATTAATTTCTTTTTGAGTTTGATAGATTATATCGAAGTTATGATTATTCTTCCGATGCCCAGAAATTAAAGTTGTTTCCTTCAAATCTCAAGGATATAGACTTGCACTGGTTCATGGGACTAGGAGGAAACACTATAAGCTCTTGGGACCAAATGAAGAGAGTATTTTTGAATAAATATCAAGAATATTGTAAAACTAGAGAAATGCAAGATGAGATATTCACTATTGTATAAGGTGATGATGAGACTTTGGAGGATTACTTAGGGAGATTTTTGTATATACTCCAAAGTTCCAAACACAAATTATATTTAAGTATTATTTGAACCTTGTTCCTATGATGACTTACTGAGGATTCTAGACATAATTTGAATCTGTTAGGACAAGGAGACATTGCTTAGAAAACTTTTGAACAAATTTGTGACTTGTGCAGGAAGTTCTCTCGAAATCAATATAGATCCACTAGAGGAGGTCGAAGCAAAACTAACAAATTGGGATCTATAGATGCTATGATCATTGTCTTGGAGAATAAAATGGGTAACATGAGAGTTGAAATAATAAATAGTAGTATGCAAAAAAATGGACTCTTTGAAATTCCACAGAAAATTAGAAAAGGAACAAGAGTCATTGTTTATTTTTTGTCCAAAATGTAGGAAAAATCATCCTCTAAGAGAGTGTCTTGCTGGTATAAAAAGTGCTAATAAATGTGTGATATTGCAGAGAACCATGCCACCGAGGAGTGCCCCTCCATACCTAGATTAAAGGGATAGCATTCTAAACCTGAGCCATTACATGCCATGGGAGCATGAAGAAACTGGCCACAGGTAAGTGCAGGTATGGCTCCTGAACCACATTTTTATAGTTATAATGCACCTCAATATTCCTATAATAATAATAATAATAATAATCACTCTCAACATTGGTAGCACGGAAACCATTTTCATCATGGGTAGTCCTCTCAACCTTGGCAACAAGGATGGAGAGGGCCAAACCATTCATATCATTCCTATCTTGCTCAGATGCCATCATATCATCCTTCATATGCACCACACCATATGTCACAACCATCATTTTCCTCTCTACCTCAAAAAAATCAATCATTGCCACCATTGCCTTTGCCACCACCATTTAGACCACCTTAATTACCTATTAAACCGGTATCGAATCCTAATAATAAGGCTGTACAACTAATGCATTCGGTTGGACCGCCCCCTCTTCCTACCTATCGAACCCTACCAATTGGGATAAATGATCTTCAATTGAGATCGAGAAGGGTAGTTGAAAAAAAAAAATCCACATTGATTATTGAGTAGAAAAATGAGTAGGTAACTCCTAATCATTCGAAAAACAATGTCACCATAAAACCCATTCCCGTACCTTCAGATTCACCATGTTATTCAAACCATCCCCCCTATCCAAAGAGGGTTGGTCATGGAGAAGAGTGAACCTGAGTCCACTCTGGCTTATGAATTAAGGAATATTTGTATAAAGGTCCCTTTACTTCAGGATATTCGATAAATTCCCATATTTACAAAGATCAGTCGGGAATTATGTCTTAAAAATCTAGGGAGGAAGAGAGTAGAACATGAGATCATTCAGTTTATTGGTAGAGAAGCTGAGTTGATGAGATGATGTGTATCATTGGAGAAATACACAGATCTTGGAAACCCAATTGTTTCTGTCTAAATAGGTGATATACTTGTCTCTAATGTATCAATAGACTTGGGGGCGGCCATTAATGTTATGACCAGGAAAAACATGGAACAACTTGGGTTGGGCCATATTCATCCTACACCCACCGTGATTGAACTTGCAGACAGATCTAAAATCAAGCTCGATGGAGTATTGGACAACGTGGTTGTCTTTATAGATTCATGGGAATACCTTGTGGATTTCATTGTGCTTCAACCAAAGAATCTAGTGGGAGGACATCCTTTGATTCTCGGACGACCATGGCTTGCCACAACTGATGCTTATATTGTATTTTGCTTCAATGATATGTACATTGCACATGGAGACTCTAGGAAAGAGGTCACCTTATACCCACTTGCTAGATATATTCAGGAACTTAAGGAAACTTTATGGTTAGATTATGACAGTAGTGATGAGGAGACCCAACCTATTTCTTCAATTCAACATTATACCGAGTCCATCGAGGATGGTGAATTACGAGACTTCTTGAATAATCTAGACATTATGCCTAGTGTTGATACACTTCATCAGATCTTTATTCTAGATTTCCAAGAAAATTTTGATTCCCAAGATTCCTTATCCCATTTGGTGGCATCATCTTCCTATACCCTTGAGCATGAGACCACTCTTATTGAAATTAGTCCAGGAAAATATTTACACATTAGCTCAGACCTAGATTCATCTCAGCAAGAGCAGCTTGTTACCTTGTTGCGAGATCACTTGGATGCATTCACTTGGATTTACAAAGACATGAAAGGCATTCCTCCTGAGACTTGTACTCATCATATCTATATCTAGGAGGGAGCCTGACCTGTCCAACAACCCCAGAGATGAATGAATCTTGCACTAAGACATATTTTTAAGGAGGAAATACAAAAACTCTTAGACGGTGATTTCATCTACCCCATTATTGATAGTCAGTGGGTCTCTCCATTAGTGATAGTCCATAAGAAAGATGGGAGATGGCATATTTACATTGACTATCAAGAATTAAACAAATCCACTCTCAAGGATTACTTTCCCTTCCTTTCATCGATCAGGTGTCAGATACCCTTGCCAGTAAAAAGTACTTTTCATTTTTAGATGGCTTCAGTGGGTACAACTAAATCTAGATCATACCCTTAGATCAACACAAAACTACCTTTACATGCCCTTACGTTACATTTGCTTATCGAGTGCTTTCTTTCAGGTTGTGTAATTAACCTGCTACCTTTCAAAGGGTTTTGTTGGCTATCTTTGCTGATCTTGAATGTGTTGAGATTTATATGGATGATTTTTCTATGTTTGGTAACTCATTCGATGAATCTCTTAAGAATATAGAAAGTGCTTTTACGTTTCCAAGAGGCTCATCTTTCTTTGAGTGATAAAAAATGTAGATTAATGTGCAAAGCAAGAGTGGTTCTTGGTCATTTGGTTTTTGACAATGGCCTTCAGGTGGACCCCACTAAAATTGAAGTCATTATTCGTCTACCTGCACCCAAAACTCAAAGGGATGTGAGAGGTTTCCTGGGACATGTTTTTTATTACCGGAGATTCATTGAAATTTTTCCCAAGATTGCTACCCCACATTTTGATTATTATCTAAGGATAGTGAGTTCACCTGGTCCACAACTTGCCAACAATTGTTTGAAACATTGAAGGAAAAACTAGTACCGTGACCAGTTTTGAGATGACCAAATTGGTCCCTGCCATTTCATATTTCCTCTGATGCTTTAGAAACTACAATTGTTGTAGCCTTAGGACAATAGGAGAATAAGCAGTCCTATGCTATTTACTACATCCAAAAAAATTTGTCACTTGCCAAGTTTAACTATACAATGACTGAGAAAGAATTTTTAGCCATTATTTTTGCTATTGATAAATTCAGACATTATATTACATGATATGAAGTTTATGTGCATACTGATCATTCTGCTATAAGATATTTAATGAATAAACCTTTGACAAGCAACAGAGTGACTAGGTGGTTGCTTCTATTACATGAATTCAATGTTACAATTATTGATAGACCAGTAAAGTCCAATGTTGTAGCTAATTATCTTTCTAGATTAAACAATCCTAGTGAAGTAATTCCCATTGAGGATGATTTCCCTGACGAGCATATTTTTGCTATGTTAACAAAATCTCCATGGTTTTCAGACATAGCTATCTATTTAGTCATCGGAAAAACACCAGCTCACTTATCCGCTAGTTAAAAGAGGAATATTATTCAGAAAAGTGCTTCATATTCTTGGATACATGGAGACCTCTTTTACACTGGACCAGATTTTGTTATTCGTAGATGTGTGAGAGAGGAAGAAATGTTTGATATCTTAAAATATTCCCATGATGAACCTTGCAGTGGCCACTTTACTGGCAAGCGAACTGCATATAAAATTTTACACACTGGTTATTTTTGGCCTTCTTTCTTCAAGGATGCCAAGCAATATGTTAGGCATTGTGATAGTTGTCAATGAATGGGTCAACCTGTTTAAGCCAATGAAATTCCTTTATGTCCTCAAGTCATGATTGAACCCCTCGAAAGGTGGGCTATTGATTTTGTAGGACCCATTAACCCCACATCTTTAAATAAAAATCATATCTTGGTTTGTACTGATTTTGTTACTAAATGGGTAGAGGCTAAAGTTGTTTCTTTTTCCACTGAAAAAGTTGTTGTTGATTTTTTGTTCAATGAAATATTTACTAGATTTTGTGTTCCTAGAGAAATTGTTTATGACAACAGACCGCAGTTTTTTCTAAGTTGGTACAGGAAGTCATGAATCAGTACAAGATTCAGCACATGAAATCTACACCGTACCACCCACAAGCAAATGGCCAGGTGGAATCAACAAACAAGGTGATTGAATCCATCCTCACCAAAATAGTAAACATGTACAGGAAGGATTGGGCTAGCTAGTTTCCTGAAGCCTTATGGGCTTATCGAACCACATGGAGGGACATCATGGGGCATACACCATATGAGCTAGTGTAAGGAAAACAAGTCCTTTTGCCGATTGAATTTCAGATAAAGACTTTCAGAACTGTAGTTCAGTTGGGTCTAGATCTCTCGGAAGCACAGCAACAATGTCTATTACAGCTAAACAAGTTGGATGAATTTTGAAGGGATGTTGTTCAAAAGAATATTTTGGTGGAGTGGAAACCAAGAAGTGGTATGACAAGTTTATCAAGAAGAAACAATTTCAACCAGGTGATTGGGTACATCTCTATGAATCTAGATTTAAAAATTTCAAAGGGAAGTTCCATACTCATTGGATGGGACTATATGAGGTAATTCAAGTTTTCGACAATGAGGCTGTAGAAGTCAAAACTATCAATGGGAGAAATTCAGTTTTCCTCATGAATGGGCATAGGCTTAAAGCATATTTTCAGCCCATCAGAAAGGAAGACTTCATGTAGTAAGTGCAACAACAGTTTGAACTTCAGTTGTTAGGTGGCTATGCCAGCCTATTGTGATCTGATTTCTTCAATATTGAAATAAAGTTAAAGAAAATCCAAAAAAATATATAATAATAAAAAGAAAAAGAATTAAGGAAAAAAATTTCCCTGTGATTGTGAAAATCAGTTTTACAGACATGAGTGTAGAAGGATCAACCTGAAAACTAGCTTGCTGGTAGGAAGATCAGTTCTAATAAAATGGTAATGTTGCTTGATATTTAGATGTGTTAACTGCCATAAATAATAAGTAGGTTCAAGTACAGGAACTAGGCCCTTATCCAAGTTTGGGATAGCTGGCACAAATCTTTTTATCCAAGCAACACTCAATTCCCATTACATTTGTTTTATGGATTAGCACTATATAGGTAGATGTTAGATGAAATTCTGCCCTTCTTCTATTCCCATTTTCGTAAAAAAACTTCCCTTATTTTCTTCTTTTTATCCCATGAAGTTTACCATCCCTTTCTTCAAAGAAACTTTCCCTATCCCATTTTGTATTTTCGTCTTTTTCCCTTGAATTATTTTCCCCAAAATCCCTTTTTCGATTTGTCCCTCTTGGTGGTCTCGCTTGAATTCCCTATCGTAATTTCCTTCCCATTCTAAAAATTTAACCTTTTTCCCACTTCTTTTTTCCCCTCATGGATCGATTGTAGGATCTGATGCGAACTCACAAATCATATCAAAAGGCATATGTCAACACCAAAGAATGGTGAATAAAACCTCCCTTGTATATTCAACAAATTTTTAATCCGTCCTATGAATTATATCCTATCAAATTTTCTTTTGGTTCCCTTTATCTTTCTAGAAATGCTACAAATATCCCTGGTGCAGGAATGTGGGTTTGAGTGCAAGCATATTCAGTGTAGGCATGTCTAAGTGAAAGCATGCTTGGTGCAGGCATGGTTAGTGCAAGCATGTTCAATGTAGGCACATTCAATACAGGAATCGACACTAATGAGAATGCCCAATTAGGAAAATACATGTTCTGGTGGAGGAGCACTAGGTGCAAAAATACATATTGAAAAGATTATCTTTTGTTTCATGAACTTTTGTAGAGGCAAAATAATTGTACTACCTAGAGATCATGGCATTCAGTTTGTATTATGACTAACACTTTGTTTTATCATTTGCCAAATTAGGAAGAAATCATTTAAGTACAAAGATATTTTAGGTTATGAAATCTCATATTTTTAATGAGTACAAAGTACACCTTATGTGTGATCAAGAAGTAAATGCAGGATGGTACAATTTTCCCGAAATCCAATACTTACCTTTCCTTGAAAAAATCATCACCTGATAATAATGGCCTTACTCCATATCTGACCTTGCATGACCTTTACATGGAATTATTATCTAAACCATCGCCTTTTCCAATCATCATCGCCTTCCTGTACTTGAACCAATTCATATTCACATCCGTGTAATTTTAATGATGAATGATGACCATTCGGTAAGTGGTTAATATAGCAGCGGATTTATAGCTTGACCATCATTTTAAGTTCTTTATGTTGTAATATTCTTTCAAAACTTGAGATAGAGATTGGGTGAATTCAAACATACATGGTGCCTGTAAGGATTGAGCCACGATCTGTAAAAGAGATGGAGAAAAAAACTAAGTACAAAAACAGATTTGTAATATTGCATGAATCCGGGTTCCTCCCATTTCTACAAAAAATTGATGGATTCGACTTAGCTGTGGTAGTAGCATTAGGCTAGACATTTGATGGGAGACAAGCCAAGGTTGGTTCGCTGGAATTTACGGTCACAAAGGAGTCCATATCTCAAGCTACAAGTTTACCAGTAGTGGGTGAACAATAGTTTAATAAGGAGAAGTTTGAAAAGAAGTTGTGGCACTGATTCCTGGTCAACCCGAAGTAGAAGGTGGACTGGAAGAATGGTCTACAATAGAACGCTATGATTAGGATCTCCTTTATGTGTTGCAAAATTTTATTACCTGCGAGGGCCGCTACTCACTAACTTTCCTCTATCACATAAGAATGCTCTTGCATTTTGAGTATGGTAAGCTCATTAATTTACCTTATTATTTGCTCAGGAGCTTAGAAAAAATGTAGAAAGGGATTCAGAAAGGGAAGTCAAGCCAGGTCGCATACAAATTGTATTGCCATGGGCTGATGACAATTTTAATTAGAAGGAGCTAGAAGCTAAAAATGTGACTTGGGAGGAATTCTTAAAGGAGTTTCAGAGGCGAAGTGTAGGGAAATCAACCTAGAAGAAGAGTGCAAGCAAGAAAGAGAAATTGGAAAGGTTGACCCCATGCCCAACCGAGACAAGGAGGTTGGCTAGGAGAAGGACTGCCTCTTTGAGGGCGGGTCATGTTCAATCAACCTTTTTGATACTGTTGGATGACTCACCACATGCTTCACCAAGTAACGATAATATTTCGATCCTCGATGAGGTGGCAGCCCATACAGTGGTTGATGGTGACTATGTGGAGAAGGAAGACGACACACCCTTATCTGTCCTCTTTGGTAGAATGAAGAAAAGAAAACTGATGTTGAGAGCAAGCAAAGACTCGATGGAGGGTCAGGTGGATGATAGGGCACATGACACTGAAGCCCATAATGATTCTGAAGTTCTGGGGACTGAAACCCTTGGTAAGATGGATGAGTAGGGTACTGAAACCCTCAATGATTTTGAAGAGCAGGGTACTAAAACCCCTAGTGAGATGGATGAGTAGGGTATTGAAACCCCTGGTGAGATGGATGAGCAGGGTACTGAAGCCCTTAATGATTTTCAAGATCAAGGTACTGAAACCCCTGGTAAATTGGATGAGCATGGTATTGAAACCCCTGATAAAGTAAATTTGTAAGGCACTAAGGCCCTTAGTGACATTGAGACTCTGGGTGTTGAAACCCTTGATGATATTAAAATGCAAGAATTGAAATATGGCTAGGATAAAATCGACCCTGATGATATCTGCACATGTCTGGAATCAACTACTCAGAATTTTGCTCCAGAGGAATTGGGAGTAGAAAACTCCACCCTCTGTCTGAACAGTCGGATAGAAGAGCTCAAGCAACATGTTTATGACTTGGAGGTATTAAACCAAGCCATGAAAGAGAAGAATACAGTAAAAGTGAGAAAATGTTGAGTTGGCAGGAGAGGTGAAGGAGTAGAAAAGACAAGTTAAGATATGGAAATTTTGGGCCTCAAAGTGTTTTGAACATCTTAAGAAGGTGACCAAGAAACTCAAAAAGGCTCGAAGCAGGAAGGCAAAGACAGTGAAAGTGTAGTATACCTAGGGGGGATAATATGGGGTACAAAGGGAGGTGCCCAAAGGAATAATGTAATAATGAGATGGGCCATAGTAATAAATAAGGTGGTTAACCCGTATCATGTAAGGGACCACAAGTAGTTAGTAATAATGTAATGGGCCCATGGTATTAGATAGATGGTATTAAGGGAACCATGGTAATGACCCATGGTATTGTATGTATGAGGCCTATATAGAGGCTAGAGACTCCACATTGAGAGATGTCAAGGAATATTGTATGAACAGGCATATGGCTTGTGCAGTGTTCTTCTTCCTTAAGGAGTGAATGTATGGTGTTGCTCTACCTTAAGGGCTTGATCAATAAAGAAGAATTTCTATCTATATTTAGATCTTATTATTTCTTGGGTTTATTTGCATTGTCTTATATTTTCATATCAAATCTATAAAAAGTGGTATCAAAGCACTTTCTTGGGAAAAAGTGGAGACTTTTTTTTTTTTTGCAGGAAATTTCTGGGGTGGCGAGTTTGCAGATTAGATCTGTACATTCTAGTGAAAATTCTATAGAATCTAATTGTAGATCTGGATTTTTTGTGAAAAAATACCCAAGTTCAAAAAAAAATCGGCTGAATCAGAGTCCGGATGAAGGAGATATCACTAATCTAAAAATTAGTGGTGTTGTAGACATTTTTCGGGGTGTCGAATTTGCAAATCAGATCTGTACATTTTGGGGGAAAATTTGAAGAATCTAATTGCAGATCTAGGTTTTCGGTGAAAAAATATTTAGTTTGAAAAAAAAATTGGTCGAGTCGAAGTTTGGATGAAGGAGATCTCGCTGATTTAAAAATCAGTGTTGTTGTAGACATTTTTTGGGGCAACGAGTTTTCAGCATAGATTTGTACGTTCTGGGACAAAATCTATAGAATCTAATTGTAGATATGGATTACTTGTGAAAAAATACCCAAATTAATATTAATATATATTATATATATATATATATATTATATATATATATATATATATATATATATATATATATATATATATTTAATAATAATAATAATAATAATAATAATAATATAATAATAATAATAATCAGTGAAATCAGAGTCTAGATGAGGGAGATATCACTGATTTAAAATCAAGTGTTTTTTCAGCAAATTTTTGTGATGGTGAGACAGTGGTAGCACGAATAGGAAATTCTAGTGCCTAGATCAGGGTTTCTACCATATGAGAAGATACAGAATGATTGTTCCATTTTTGAAAACACGTCATAATAGGGGTTCTGAGCAATATTGACTAAACTGTGGCCACTTCAAATTTTCGCCAAGTAAGTGATTTTGTTTTTCATGTCGTCTAGCAAGATGTCTTTTACAGGAAAAGATGATAGCCCTACTATTGAAAAATTCATACAGAATCAAAAGATCACATATGGGAAACAATGGAAAATTGTATTATCGCTTGGTTTCCAAGATGAGGCTTACAGATGGTGGAAATCAATTTACAATAAGCAGTTATCTGAACTTTTGGATAAAGAATTTGAAAAACTCCTTTTGGACAAATGGTCTCAAGCTAGAAAACAAGATAAGGGAAAACATGTGGGGTTATTTCCTACTGGTATATCCTTATTTTAGGTTCGTGGATTGATTCAAAAGGAGAAGATCGTTGTGTCTATAAATCCTAGTTGCAAGCATAATTTTATCAATGTTAATTTGACAAAAAAATTGCAAGTTCCAGTAAAACACATTGAAAACACACAAGTTGATCATGAGGATGTTCAAGTTTATAAGGATTTGAAGTTTTTTATGGATAAGTATGTGTTGCATGGTGATTTTTAAGCTTCATATATGGATAACATGGATGTTGTTTTGGGATATCCTTGGATGGAATCCGTCAATGCTATCAGTATTAATGTACAGAAGAAATTCCTGAAGCTCTGGTATAAAAAGAAGAAAATTACATTATAGGATATTTCCATCAATAAATAGGTAGAGTCCACAGAGGTTGAAGAAAAAGATGTTCCAGGGACTGACATATCAGATGATGAGCCATTGATGGTCGACAACCACACACAATCATCAAACCAGGTACCAGAAAAATAGGCAGAAGCGGAAGCAGAAAATGTTACATTAGAGGGGGACTCGGTGGTTGAAGTAATATTGAAAAATAAGAAACAACTACAGGAACCACAACAAGTACCAGATACCCATCAGGCTCCATTAGGTGGTGAATTAAAGAAAGATACATCGTCAGTTAACACTTCAACATATCACCACCCACATCACCCCGCAAGAAAACAACCAACAAGATGGCAATGAATTAGCCACAAGGAAAACAACCCCCACATGATAGATAGAGAGGAGCGATGATCCACCTACTACACATCAACACAAAAGAGCCTCCATGGTCAACTTCCACCTCAAGTGAGCGAGGCACCAGCTGGATTGAGGGTTCACCTTTCTCTTGGATGGCTAGATGCACGTGCATGGTACCAATGGACTACTCCTTTGAGTAGATCTTATTATTTGTGTTCTTCCCATGTTGTGGGGATGAAACATGTTAAGGGGGTGGAATGTAGTATACCTAGGGGGGATAATATGGGGTACAAAGGGAGGTACCCAAGGGAATAATGTAATAATGGGATGGGCCATAGTAATAAATAAGGTGGTTAACCCGTATCATGTAAGGGACCACAAGTAGTTAGTAATAATGTAATGGGCCCATGGTATTAGATAGATGGTATTGAGGGAACCATGGTAATGACCCATGGTATTGTATGTATGAGGCCTATATAGAGGCTAGAGACTCCACATTGAGAGATGTCAAGGAATATTGTATGAATGGACATATGGCTTGTGGAGTGTTCTCCTTCCTTAAGGAGTGAATGTATGGTGTTGCTCTACCTTAAGGGTTTGATCAATAAAGAAAAATTTCTATCTATATTCAAATCTTATTATTTCTTGGGTTTATTTGCATTGTCTTATATTTTCATATCAGATCTATAATAGAAAGCAGGGATTGACATACAAGTTCAGAATTGAAGGGAGGCTCTTTTTTTTACAGCAGGTAAAGGTTGTGTGAGGACCCACAATAGCTTAAGGAGGGGAGGATGTTGGTAGGGTAAATTGCTTCATTTTAAACCCCTTTTCCACTTCAAAACCATAACCTTATACCTTTGTTTTAACCTTGCAACCTCCTTATTCCTACACTAGTCCAAGAATCCTGCCTTTTCCTGCACTAGCTTTATATTTCATATTTAAGGGTTATGAATGTGCTTAATTAATTATTTTCATAGATTTTTACCTTTAATATTCTTTGCAACTAATATTTCCTTTCCTAAAGTATTTGATAAGCAATGTATTAATCATTCCGTTAGCATGGTCAAGTGTGGGTAGGATTCGTGCACCGATGGAGAATCCTAAATTGTCGTGATAGCTCACTACTTAATGCAGACACCTTGTTCCAGATTGGTCAAATCGAGTTGGGCTCGGAGCAAATATAAGTTGGGGATATGATGGAGATTAGGTCGCCAGACAAATGCTTAAGATTGGCATTTTTTTATAGCCGAAAGGCTTAGTATGAACTACTATTGTTATTTTTTTATAGTTGAAAGGCTTAGATTGGAATGCTGGATGTAATTTGGTTATGGCCACAGGCCTGAATGGATGTATAAAAAATAGGATTCAGATAGAAAATGGTAGTGAGCAATAGCTATAGCAAGGATACTGTGATTTTGTATTTCTGTAATTTTGCTAGTATTGCCCTCATTCTGGGTTGGATTCGAACTCATGATGTACATTTCCTGATTATTAATAGAAAGAGATTGTGCCATGTTATTTCAATCTTGTGTTGTAATTCTATGTTGATGCATTGTTGAGAGTTGAATCTCCAAGTTTCCTAAACAAGGAAATGAGCTGGTTGGCTAGGGCCCATGCAACCCAGCTCGTTCTCCCTCGTATTCTTCTTTTTCGTTAAAGGTGTGTTAATTTTGTTTAATGTAAAGTGTGAATTAAATAAACAATTTATTCTTCTACAAAGTCCAGGTTCAATTTCATCACTGTGTGATAGATCCTTGGTGTGCATGCTTAACTGAGTTTGGTTTTATCCTTTATGATTTATTTTCTTCAAAGCTTAGCATCGTTTCTTCCTAGATCGTGCAAGCATGCTTTCCTGCACTAGTGAATTTACAGTTTCACAGATTGATTCCTTTGGTTAATTACAGTGACAATCTTTTGTTCTTATATGATATATGAGCCTTGATGCGTTTCTGCAATGTGTGATTGTCATTTTGAAGTGTTATTGATATCTTAAACTAAATATGCTTTGGTGATTCGAGAATTGATGCTATTATAACACATTGACAAGTACTTGTGCTTCATACTTTTAAGGAAAGATAGAACTTCATGTTTAATTATTTTCAGAGATAATCTTTCTAAGTTAAGAAGGTTACAAATGCAGAGCAGATTTGTGTGAATAACTATTACAGGGTTGAATCCTGTTGTCACAATTAGATGATTTCTTTAGTTGCATGAAGGAGTTCCTTGATTGAATAAAAGTGTTCTTTGACTTCGGAAATTAATCCTTATTTTAAATATTGAGATTGGTTGAAGCATATTTTTCTTTGAGGAAGTTATTTTGAAGTTTTGTTCACCTTTGCAAACTCTTTCTCTAAGTTAACGCATTCTTTGTTTTCTTATAAGAGGAATTTTAAAACTTGGTGTAGGAATCTCTGTTCTAGGACAGGAATCGATATCGTGATATGGTAATAGAGTGGTCTAGTCCCGAGGCTTAAAGCCCTTGCATGAGGACACAAATCTTTAGTGCAGGTGTAAAATATACTTCCAGCATCTAAACTTTTTTCTAGTACTAGTTCAAGCACATTGCAGGAGTACAAGGATAGAAACTTAGTGCAAGGAGAAAGATCTATAAGGAAGTAAGATATCTTCAAGGGTCAAATTATTAACCTGACACATAAAATGCTAAAGATACACATAGATTTACATTTCCATTAGTGAAGCTTTCTAATAAGAAGTTTGAGAGTTCCTTTCATTTATTTTTCTGCAGAAGTACTTTCTTTCACATTCCAGCACTAGAATTTCATTAATGTAAATTACCGAGTGATATTTCCTTTATGATTATGCAATATTGCAATTAAGGAAGTAGGAATAGAGTTAGGAAAAGTTCATATCATTTTTGGCATTTCCTGTGCTTCTATCTAAGTTTATGAAACCCCCGGGTTGACAATTAAGTGTTGAAGGAGTCTACCTAATTGCAATTCCTGCACCCAACAAGGAGTTCGAGCCAACGTTTGAATTACCAGTATCTGGACCAACCTATGATTCATGAGGATTGCTAATACTTTTTGAGAGTGACGGGTGGATTGTGCCATCAGTTGAAGACTTTTCTAAAGGAAGAAAGGCTTATTCAACGAATGAATTTGCGCATGCTGGAATGGAAGGGACATTGACAGTTTAAAATGATTCTTGAACACCACTGTAAAGCACCCTTCACAGGTAATGTATCTTAACACAAAGTATGTAACTTAACCCCATGGATAAGGTAGTGACTTACGATCATGCCCCCTTCATTTTTGAATTGTTGTTTCCCTGGCTTGTAAAACACTTCCAGAAACTTTGGCAAGGGAGCCTTCGGCGAAAACCACTACTGCCCTTCATGTGGTAGTCCACTGACTACCGAGATGGTTTCCTCTGTGACAGGGATAATTTAGACCTCAAAATTTGGAATGATCTTCTTCCAAGTTCAACACAAATTCAACTGTAACAGTCTCATTAAATCCCTACAATCTCTCAAAATATCTATCTAGCTTTCATTTACAAAGACCTGCCATACATCTGTGTTACTGTGGAACAAAATTGTGCTCTCTGGTTCATGTCTCACAACCACTCCAACCATTCTGCTATATCTTAGTAGCAACACTTCAGAGTAGCAGAAAAATTGTTAGGAGGGAGTATCGGCAGGTAATTTTTTTTTTTTGCAGAAATGCATAGGAAATGATGATAACAGGGTGTACGAATGTCGATTTTTAGAAAGATGGGAAAAACCAACGACAGGTTATGGAAATAATGGTGAGCCATTATGGTAATTAATCCACAGAATCCAAAGGGACAACTTCATTAAATTGAGTATCTATTGATAAATATGCAGAGTAAGGTAAGAATCACGGAGTGGATGTATTGGCACAAGCTTTTTATGATTATGTCGATGAATCATTGTTGAAATTAATTACGCCTCCACTTTTAAATATAGTTGTACCTCTCCCCAACTGAAAAAGGGCCATCCACACTCACCTCAAGTCATGTCAAAAGAATTACTAATCAAAGCCACAAAGTCCACTTGGGGACATACCTGGCACTTACATGGCAGAGTGACAACGCAAAGGAGTAACCACATTGGTCATGTAACAACATCCAGGCAGTAACATCATCAAGTACTTGGAAAATTTTTGCACCACGGAGTAGCAACACCAAAGGAGTAACAACATGGGAGGAGTAACAACATGGGAGGAGTAACAACACCAAAGGAGTAACATCACTGGGTACTTAGAAAAAATTTCACCACGGAGTAGAAACATAGGAGGAGTAACAACACCGAAGGAGTAACAACACTGGGTTCTTAGAAATATTTTCTTGCCTCCATAGGATATAAACACCAGTGGTAGTACCTGTAACAAAACAATTGAGTGGTAATAATATCTATATATCTATATATAATCAATGGACGCTGAGGAGGAATTCTTTGCAATGACAACCTTCAAACCATATTTATCAAAGAGATGTTTAATAAAGGCATCTTTAGAGGCTGATGATGATATAGTTTGAGATGATGTCCATTTACAATAAAATAAGCATGTGTATCATCCATCTTGACAAGTCTGAGAGTTCCATTATCAAATACCTCATCAATATCGTAAGGCCACATCCAACGAGAGAAAAGCTTCCCTTAAATTCCTTAAAACGAGAATCATAGAGTAATTCCCAATCCCCTTTATGAAACACCTTATTCTTAATAAATTTATCATGCCATTTTGTTCTCTACTATTGAATCACAGAAGTTCTCTGGACAGCCATTAAACGAATTTCATTTGGTTCATTTAGTTGTTCCAACTAATGTTTCTAAGCTTCCGAAAGGTCCAATCCTACTTCGAGAGCCATTCTAAGCATATTGATATCAAATTATATTAGAAGCAAAAAAGATTTACCGTAGACAAGATCAAGCGATGAAAGCCTTGTTGTATCCTACCATGATGTTTTGTATGCCCATAGAGCTTCAGGAAGTTTTTCAGCCCAATCTCGGCAATGCTTTTCCATATTCTTTGTGAGAATGTTTTCTAATACCTTGTTCGTGCTTTCCACTTGACCGTTCACCTGAGGGTGGTATGGAGATGTTATTCTGTTCTTGATCCCATACTTGTTCGTAAGCCTTGCTATCATATGTGATGTAAATTGTGTTCCCCCATCTGAAACTCTCTCTCTCTCTCAGGCTTCCATATCGAGCAAAAATATCTTCAAACAAAAAGTCTGAGACAACCTATTTTGTAGATTTCACCATAGCCCTGACCTCAACCCACTTTTTCAGATAATCTGTGCATACTAAAATATAAAATTTCTGATGTGAATATGGATTAAATGGGCCAACGAAATCAATAGCCCATTTCTCAAAAAGTTCAAGGACCACTTGAAGCTGTAACAACATTTCATCTGATTGACTAGGTTGACCCATCCGCTGACAGCTATCATGTCTTCGAAAAGATGGAGGGCCAATAATATCCCATCTGTAACACCTTATGTCTGATCCGTTTTTCTGAAAAATGTCCCCCATAGGGGCCATCATGAGCAGCTTTCAGGACATCATAGATGTCATCTTCTACTACCAAACATTGGATTTGCTGGTCGATTCTTGTATAAAACAGATATCTTACTATCCATGAATAATGGGTACTATGACAAATGATCTTCCATTGCTCCCTATATGACAAATGCTTGTGTACCTTCCCTATAGCAAGATAATTAGTAATATCTACATACCACAAAGTATGAGTAGAAATTGTAAAAAATTATTCATCCAAAAAATTATCTTCTACATGTGTACCTTCATCATTAGTATATAATCTAGACAAGAAGTCAGCAACTACATTATCCTTGCCTAGTTTATCTATGATGGTAATGTCAAATTATTGAAGTAATAATAACCACCTTGTGACATGCCCAGGAATTACAGGTTTATTCATCAAGTACCTGATTGTTGCGTGTTCAGTATGCAAAAAAGTAGGATATCCAGTAATGTAATGCCAAAATTTATTAACAACATAAATAAAATCCAGAAAGTCCTTTTCTATTACCGTATAGTTAAATTCAACAAATGTCAAATTCTTGCTAACATAGTATACCACATACGACTTCTTGCCCTCTTGTTGTCCCAAAACTGTCCCTATTTCTGTTTGAGAGGCATTAGTGTGGATGCGAAACGAGAGTTCCCAATTAGGAACTCGCAAGATCGGAGCTTGGCAGATTAGTTACTTGATTTTTAGCAAAAGCCTCTTCACACTCATCTGTCCACAAAAATTCTACATCTTTAGTTAACAGATAAAAAGTGTGAATGCTATTCTAGAAATTTTTCTATAAAACATCTATAATAACTAGCACAACTAATAAAAAAACATACCCGCATCGGTGTCTTTGGTATAGGAAAATGCAATATTACCTCTACCTTGGCTGTATCAACTTGAATTCTAGTAGCCAAAAGCAAGTGTCTCAACACTATACCCTTCTCTCTCATCATATGAAACTTAACTGTACTTAGAGAAACATGCATTTGTATGCATCTTTTAAGCACCTTCTCCAATTTTTCCAACCCTTCTTTAAATGATCCCCATAAAATCATCCATATAAATCTTGACACTGTCATTGACTAGATCAAAGAAAATCCCTAATATTTCCCTCTGGAAGGTAGCAGGGGAATTACAAATACCAAATGAAAGGACCCGGTATGCGAAATTCCCCCAAGGGTATGTAAAAGTGATTTTATCATGATCCTCAGGAGCTATTCAGATTTGGTTATACCCACTAAACCCATCAAAGAAGGAAAAAAACTTCTTCCCAACTAAGGTATCAAGGAAATGGTTGATGAAGGGTAAGGGAAAATGATCCTTCAGGGTTCCTTTGTTCAACTCCCTATAGCCCACACAAATTTTCCACTTACCATTCTTTTTAGGAATAATAACTAGCGGAGACACCCATAGACTATTTGAGATAGGGTAAATAAATCCTACATCTAGCAACTTTTGAAGTTCATCCTTGACATTGTTTTTCAGAGTGGGGTTCATTCTTATTTGGGGTTGTCTCACAAGCCAATGGTCTTCTTTAATGTATGTATGATGAGTGCATAAATCAGCAGGGATACCCCTCATATCTGTATAATCCCATGCGAATGCTTCCTTATGTTCATGAAGGAATTTAAGGAGTTGTTCGGTCTGGAATGGTGAAAGATTTGTAGATTTTAACCTCGTACAGAAATTACTTGCATACGAATTCTAAAACACAAAAAATAAACAATGTGAGAGCAATTCACATAAAACACATATACACAGATATTTTCCCCTGGATCCCAAAATCGGGTCTACCAGCTTGATTTTTCATTATGTTCCTTTCAATGTTACAATACATATTTATACATGTCAAAGCATCCAATACCATGGATCGAAAAACCATCGCGTCCAAAACCATGGACCGAAAACCATCGCGTCCAAAACCATGTGTGAAATATCATGCACAAAACCATAGGTAGGTCAACCTAACCTAATAGAGGGTCCAAAAAAAAAAAATCTGGGGTGCTACGCCAGACTCCATAGATTGGGGTTACCTACACCCCTAAAACCCCTGGTGACTCCCCCCGCTACCCAATCAATGCAACGAAGCGGGGGCTTCGCCCCTCTTCTAACCCCCCAGTGAACTATGTGGGCTAGTTGAGGAAAGAATATAACAAAACCCAACATTCTCCCACTTGTTGTTTTCTTTCCACAGGGGGCCACAAGAGAGCTTAGTCATTTATCTAGCCCTGCAATGCCCATTGTTTCTCTACACGAAGAAAAATTCTCAGAGCTCATAGATTTTTTCAATGCATCTATAGTATTCTTCAAAGTGTTCACCTTTACCAGCAACACCTTTTTGTCTTCTATCATATCCCTCACAAAGTGATACTGAACATCAATGTGCTTTGTCTTTGACTGATATGCAGGGTTCTTTGCCAAGAAAATTGCACTTTGGTTGTCACAATCTATCTTTGTAGCTCCCTGTACTAAGCCCATACTTAAACACAATCTTTGCAACCAAATTGCTTCCTTGCTTGCATGAGTCACTGTCATGTATTCTGCCTCTATATTTGATAGCGCCACTATAGATTGCTTCTTACTCATCCAATTGATTGCACCTCCAAATAGGTTAAACACATACCCACTTGCAGATCTTATCTGATCTAGAGCTCCAGCCCAATCTGCATCAAGAAAGCCATGAATATCCAACACCATCCAATCTTGGTCTTCCTTGGTAGCACAAACCATAATCACTAGTGCCACACAAATACCTGAAAACTCACTTCTGGTGAAGCCAAGAACATGTACAAATGTATCAAATTTCTAATACCACATCCTTGGTGACTGTTTTAACCCATACAAAGACTTCTTTAACTTGCATACCAGTTCTTTCTTACCCTTCACCACAAAGCCTTTAGGTTGCTTCATGTAGATCTCTTCTTCTAGATCCCCGTGAAGAAATGTTGTCTTCACATCCATTTGTTCTACTTCAAAATCAAAATCAAAAGCAACAACAATAGATAAAAACAATCTAATAGAAGCTACCTTGGTAATAGGAGAAAAAATATTACCAAAATCAATTCTCTGAACCTGGGAATAACCTTTTACTACCAACCGAGCTTTATATTTATCCACCTTTCCTTCTGCATTTGTCTTCTTCTTGAACACCCATTTGCTGCCAATGGGATTCCTTCTAGTCGACAACTCCACTAGATCCTGAGCCTCATTTTTGTGCAAAGATGTCATTTCAACAAGCATGGCCTCTTTCGAGAGTTTTCCATCCTTTGAATCTACTGCTTCCTTCATAGTTTTAGGATCATCATTAGTAATAGATAAAGAAAATTTTGAACAGAAAGAAGATGGACTATACCTTTCTAGCTACCTTCTTTCTCGAACTGATCTTCTCACACTCGGAGTTTGTGGCTCTTCATCTTCCAATTCCTCCTCTGTGTAGAGTCGGATTCTTCCTCCTTTAACTCAAACTCTATCTTCTTAGGTTCCTTTGGTTGGACTTCATGTTTAATAACATCTTTCATCTCTCTAAACACCACATCTTGGTTGTACACAACCTTCCTTGTTACTGGGTTGCAAAGCTTATAACCCTTTAAACCATCCTTATACCCAATAAATATGAACTTTTCAGATTTACTATCCAACTTGGTTCTTTTCTCCTTTGGAACATATACATATGCATCACATCCAAATACCCTCAGATGTGAAAGAGAGGGTTTCTTACTAGTCCATACCTCTTGTGGAGTCTTATCCTCCAACGTTGATGTAGGTGATCTATTGACTAGGTAACATGCTATTTCCACCGCCTCTGTCGAGAATTCCTATCATAACCTGACACCACTAAGCATGCTTCTTTCCCTTCCCATCAACGTCTTGTTCATTCTTTCTGCAACTCCATTTTTCTAAGGTGTATATGGAGTGGTTTTCTACCATGCTATACCATACTTCTTACAGAATTCTTCAAATTCCTTACTGCAAAACTGTCCACTGTTATCTGTCCTCAACACCTTTATCTTCTTCTCTATCTGGTTTTCCACCAAAGCCTTAAATTCTTTAAACTTGTCAAAGACATCATATTTCTTCTTAAGGAACTATATCCATGTATTCCTTGAGAAGTCATCTATGAATGATACATAATACATAGACTTACCCAGTGATGAAACCTTCACAAGTCCAAACACATCACTGTGCACAAGCTCTAATATCTGTTTCTCCCTCTTACCACCAGAGGGGAAACTCACCTGATTCTGCTTCCCATATACACAATTTTCACAAAAATCAAAATCTAGAGAGATATTACTCATACCTTCTACCATACCTTTACCATTAAGTATTCGAAGGCCCTTCTCTCCAATATGTCCAAGCCTTTGATGCCACATCATGGTCTTCTCTCCAAAGACCACTAGATTTTCTGCTCCACTTTCAGGAACCATGGAACTATTGCACCCATTAACAATAGTGCTACCTTGCGGCTTGTACATAGTTCTAATTTGAACTCCCTACATCAATACTAGTGCCCCCCGAACCATCTTGTAGCTATCCTTCTCGAACACTGTTTTTACGCTTGCATCATCCAGCTGGCTTACAAAAATTAGATTTTTTGCTAATGCAAGAATATGTAGAACACCCGGAAGTATTCTAACCCTTCCACCTTGCAACTTAAAATTTACCTTTCCATGACCAAAGATTCTAGCCTTCCTCTCATCCCCCAAGAAGACATCACCACCATCATATTTCTCATACTCGCAGAACCACTCTCTATGGGGAGTGAAGTGAAAGGATGCACCCGAGTCAATCAACCATGCCTCATGATCTACATGTGTACTTGAAGAAGCCAAGTACACATCCACACCTTCATCTGAGGTGGTTTTCGCCTCTGCAGAAGGAGCATCATCAGATTCCTTTCCTTTATTAGGAGATTTAGATTTACAGTCCCTTTTGTAGTGCCCTTCATTTCTGCATTTCCACCACACCACCTTTAGAGGTTTTCCTGCATATTTAGATCTCCCTCTAGATTTAGATCTCCCACTCGATGACTTATTTTTGTTTTTGTTCCGGGACTGTCCTCGTATAGACAAGGCATCACCATTCTAGCTCTCCATATTTTTCCATCTCATCTCCTCCGCCAGCAAGGATGAGACTATTTCATCAAACTGCAAGGCAGTTATATTGCTACCTATTGCAATAACCAGACTATCCCACGAATCTAGTAGAGAACACAACAAATTGATGCACTTATCTTCATCTGAGATTTTAATATCAATAGATAATAACTGACTTAGCACATTATTAAATGCATTCATATGCTTTGTCATTGAGTCTCCATCTTTCATCCTCAGGTTATACAACTTTTTCCGTAGGAACAACTTATTCACCAGAGACTTAGATTGTTACAAAGTCCCTAACTTGTCCCATGAAGCCTTAGCCATAGCTTCCCTTGATACATTCAACAATACTGAATCTGAGACACACAATTGTATTGTGCACTTTGCCTTCCGATCTAACTTCTTCCATTCTTAATCAGACACTCCCGTTGATTTGGTACCTGGATCTACTGCGATCCACTGATATTTATCCACCAATAGATCCTCCATCTTGAGTTTCCACAACTCAAAACTCTGACCATTAAATTTCTCAATCTCTATCTTTCCACTGCTCACCATCTTCTTTCACCACCAGAATCGATCTCACAAATCTCCTACTAAACAGGGTCTACCACAGGTCCGAGCGAAACCCCTCAACAACAAAGGCATCCCCTTGAAGCCAAAAATGATCTAATAGAAAATATAGGTTTTAACCCCATATAGAAATTACCTGCATACGAATTCTAAAACATAGACAATAAACAATGTGAGAGCATAACACATAAAACACATATACATAGAGATTTTCCCCTGGATCCCAAAACTGGGACTGCTAGCTTGATTTTTCATTATGTTCCTTTCAATGTTACAATACATATTTATACATGCCGAAGCATCCAATACCATCGGCCAAAAAACTATCGCATCCAAAAGCATGGATCGAAAACCATCACATCCAAAACCATGTGTGAAATATCATGCACAAAATCATAGGTAGGTATGCCCAACCTAATATGGGGTCCAAAAAAAAAATAGAGTGGGGTTACCTGCACCCCTCAAACCCCCTGTGACTCCCCCCACTACGCAATCGATGCAACAAAAGGGGGGCTCTGCCCCCCTTCTAACCCCCCGGTTAACTACGTGGGCTAGTTGCAGAAAGAATATAACACAACCAAACAAGATTCAAGTCAATATTCAATGTATTCCCTGGCTCAATTTCTATAGGGATACTGTCATAGGGTTACAGGAATAGCTTTGTCTTCAGTGCCCAATTCAATAGTTTCATGCGTTTCACAGCTCATAACAGATTTTAGAAATTGACGATTTGTATCAGAAACAACATGGGGGATACTAATAAAAGTACTAATGGTATCATCTTTCATTTCATTTTTAAAATAGAGGGCTTGAATAATAGTAAGGACTGGTCTGGTTTCCTCACTTTCAGCTTCAGGCCCTTCTAAAGGTAGGGAATTTTGTTTAAATGTTGTTTTACCTGATGAACATGGTTCTGCAAGGGGTTAAAGAATAAGGTTCTTTGTATTTTCCCCATTAGATATCACCATATTTCCTGACCATCATTCGATATAAGCATCTGTAGTTGCTGTTAGGATATTCCGACAAATAGGAAATAGTTAAGTATAACTTGGTCTAGTATAGAGTTAGGTAAAGTTTGTTTCTTTACTATGTACTTTTGTAACTTACAATCTGACGGTCACGATATGTAGTGATCTGACGGTTCATTCTCTCCTCGGTATTACCGACACTTGATCCGTGGCTTAACACTCAATTGGTCCATGATCTCTATTTAAAGAGAATGGAAGGTCATTTGTAGGTTAACTGTTCATGAGAGAAGCTTATGTAAATTTTCATTCTTTTATTAATAAATTGCCTGAAGTGGCCATGTTGGCTCAAGCCATGGATTGTTTCCCTCTTTGAGGGTTTTAACCACGTCAAAAATATTGATGTATTGATATGTGATCTATTTATGAGTGGTGTCCCTTAGTGTTGTAGGGACTGGAACTATTCATATAGACAATGGTCAATTTAATGATGTATTATGTGTTCCAACCTTATCTTGCAACCTTCTATTTGTATATCAGATAACTCATTCAAGTGAAGGTAAAATCGTTGAATTTTCACCTCATGATGTTGTAATTAAGGACCTAAGAGATCCTAAACAGATTTTAGCTACTGGCATTGCTAATGATTCT
>APFE030152381.1:438173-487622 GCA_000404065.3 Pinus taeda
TAAGGCCTTTGTTGAAAAACAATCTGGACATCAAATTCTTAAGCTAAGATCTGATAATGGCGGAGAATATGTTAAAAACGACTTCATCAAATTTTTCACTGAGAATGGAATTCAAATGCAACATATTGTTCCATATACTCCACAACAAAATGGTGTAGCTGAAAGGAAGAATCGCACCTTAAAGGAAATGGCTAATTGTATGCTTCAATCTAAAGGACTTAGTCTTAATTATTGGGAAAAAGCAATTAACTGTGCAAATTACATAATAAATCGCACTCCTACTAAGATTTTAAAGAATATCACTCCAGAAGAAGCATGGAGCTCAATTAAACCAGATGTGAGTCAATTTCGTGTTTTTGGAAGTGAAGCATGGGCCCATATTCCATATGAGAACCAATGCATTTCTCCTTTTATGTTGTGGTACCGAATCTCAGTGAGGCGGGGGAGGCATTCCTACACCCACTGATATAACATAGTACAAAAATAATGATGCACCCGGAAACATAAAACTAAGCAATGAATTACATGTTGAATGGTACATAACATGCTGGCATAACTAAGCCATAACATAATACAATGTTTCCCATATACATAATGCACCTTGAAAAAACATAAGCCAGGAATGAATACAATATCATCTTAGTACATGAGATATAATGGAATTTCCCTTAAAAAATGGGTGGGAGGGAGGGTAGAACAACCGAAGAAGCCTTGCTGAACAGCGAAGGGCTCTGAAAAACTGAATGGATCATCTGAAGGAGATGTACATGCTATGAAGACTGCGAGGAATAGAACCCATCAAATATGCAAAACTACACCTGAGGCTATAGTATAATATGAAGGCATCTGGGCATGTGGGGGGATACCTAAAGGACCACCCCTCATGAGGTCTGAAACATCTCACACACACCTGGGAATCACTAGTACAATCTGCTGCATCATTGGACCATCAAGTGTATGAATTAGGAGCATGAAACAACCAAGTCAAAGGGAAATAATGAGTCTCTCTGCTCGATCCAAGGTATCGAACAATAATGGAAGATGGAACCAAGATACACCACCCTCTAGGTCATTCTTCTAGAATAAATGAGCTAATATCGATAGAATAGGGACCGCGATAGGTGTGGCAATGAGGATCCTCAACTAAGACACGACGGAAAATAGTAATGTGATTGATGGACTGACACCAAGGAAAATGGAAAAAATGGGACTGAGGGACAAACAAATGACTTCCCTTGTCAGAGCATGAAGTGCATGGTTGACCTGGCAGTGACTAACTCGACTCCAGAGGGGATGGGGGACAGTATGACTGAAACCCAAAATGGGCAACCCAGGATGAATGGTATGCAAATATGGATGGAATACTATGACATGATATAATGGGATGTGAAATAGACTCCATGGATGCAAAGGTGAGTCATCGCATATGCTCTGAACAAGGGTAACTCAATGACACTACCACACAGAATAGGCCTGGTAGTGACCATGAAAGCATGAGTAAATGATGGTCACTCATGACGAACATCAACACATGAGATGACAAGCATTAATGGGAGGTGGTCCCTAAGGTACAAGCGTTGTATATGAAGAAATTTGATTTTAAGAGGCGATGAAGTGACCCTTATTGGAATAATGGCTTCTGAGTGAAGTGTCAAATTATCAAAAATGAAGAATGGTGCATTATAGTACTCGATGAGAGCTTTCCAATGGTATTGATGGTTTTTCAAACTGAGCTATAGTATGGTCGTAATGTGCGATGAAACAACTATGGGTATTTCTGTAAAACGGTGTTTTCCCTCCAATTTGAGAGGAGGAGAAGGCCATAAATCATGTGGAGATCATAGCAGAAAAACTAACCATCGGAATTTGGATCTCCAACTTTCAAGCAAGTGGCCTTACTTGTCTAAATATGGCCTTAATGCTTCTCAGAATGATGGTTCTTGGTGAAGAATTAAGGGAAGAGGAAAACGATAATGAACTACTAGAGGAGATCAAGAATCATCCTCACCCATGAAGTCAAACATGGGGACTATGTGGACATAGAGTAGAATATTTGAAGATATGGTATCAAACATCTATAATATGCGATGTGAATATGGCTCGTCGGAGAGGCTCGTAGGACAAACTATCCAAGGAATGAGAGGATAATCGACCATACCTAGATTAGGTGGGCTCTAGGCCGAGACTTATATTAATCAATTGGTAAGATGGCTAGGGAAAAAACCATCATGCCCTCAATCATGGGATACTACACGCAAACATATGTGATGCAGGGGAATGATATGGTATGCAAAGGTGGGAATGATGCCCCCTAGCAGGAGGAGTTTGTGGAGTGCCATTGCGTTTCGAGTGCTTGAAAAATGGATTCAAGCATCTCGGCCCAACTTGGCACAAGATCCTCCAAAGGATGATAATGAGATGTAGGTTCCTATGTGCCCCCTACTATGCTATGGGAAAACTGGATGTATTGAGAGTGGTGGACTCCAAATATGGATGGTGCATATCGTTCCAAGAATAATAAGGGGTAGTCATGGCTTCCATGATGTCCTCATCAGAATGGAAGATGGGGGGATGGGAGGAAGATTGACTACATGATGCAGCAGTGGTACTTGGTGCATCATCCTAAGAAAGAAGGTTCACATACACATCATCTTAAATGGTAGACGATGAGCTAGTATATGGAAGATCTATGGATGTTGAGACCTGGGATTCTATCGAAAGAGGTTCAATAGAACTGCACGTAGAAACCTTAGAAACATTTGCCTGCAAGGAACTCAAGGATGATGATAGGTAAAGGATATGGCCCGTGGATTTTGTCATCTCAAAAGTAGGGGGAGGGATCACGATGGTGGGACCAAAGTCCCCCTGTTCTAATTTACTAGTGGTACCAAAATCCATGAGTACAAGAGTAGGTGATCCACTACAAGTAGTCTTATATTCACAAAGCGCCTCAAGGCAATCATGAAATTTGTCGAGATGATGGAAACAATGGGAATAGATACCATGATGATCGCACAAGGCATGAGGGTGATTTGTGCGTAACGTTCTAATTTTCTTGGCTAGCCCTGGTAAGGTAACATGGACCTTAGGGATATTTGATTTAGGGAATGTTTCATGAACTAAAGGTTTGAGATGATGTAGTTCATGAAAATTATTGGTGGTGTGCCCAACAACTTTACACAATGCGCACAGAGGTGACATCTTTGGGGCCTTTGGGGCTAGAGGATCTTGGGAAGCCTTGTCCTTAGGTTCTTTCTTCTGGGTTTTTCCCCCATGTCCAGATGCTTTCGCAATAGGAGTGGGTTCCTATTGAGGTTGTGATAGAATTAGAGCAGCGGCAAGTGCTGTAGGGACCAGTTGAACCAGGGTAAAAGTATGATAAGGTCTTAGCTGACCACGTAGAGTGCTTGCAGGGGGATCACTGTACCATATTGGGATCCCCAAATCAATATTAGGTAGGACCAACGAAGCCATGATAGGGAAAAAAAATATTCCCAGAGGAGGAAACAAGAAAGGTATCTAGCCTACATGGTAATGTCCCAATGAAACAACTCCTAGATGGTTGAGACCTGGAGGAATAGTTCCTAGTGGGAACATAGGAGAGGCACCCACAAATAGAGGAGGTCCTTGGGGGGTGAAACTGGATGACTCAGTTGAGAGGGTAACAAAAGGGTGTTGAGGAGATGGTTGTTGATCAGGTGTACCGAAGTGCTTTTGAGCAACTTGCGACACTTGTAACATTAAAAAACTCAAAGAGCTAGGCTCATAGATGAGAGGGTGAGGACCAGGGAAAGCACCCAATAATGAGGAATCTTTGTAGACTCTAGGTGAAACACTGGTGGGAGGAGTGGCAAACTATTTATCGGACATCGATGAGATAATGGACTCAGGGGAGGTCAAGGATGTTGGATAGTAGTATGTCAACTGATCAATGGTGATGATCTTCCCTTCATGGGGGAAGCACATCTTGTGGAAAACTACAAATGCGACGGTTGACATGTCATATGTGTAATTACAATCCAAGAGAATGTTGTAATCTAAAGGGGAATCAATAACCTCGATGTCTACATGAAGAGTCTTACCCTCAAGAGTCACTAGATAATTGTGATACATGCCAAGAGGCTGGGAGGAGTGACCATCCCAAGAAAGCAAAGTGATGGTGGATGGGGACAGCTTAGGTGACTTAAGTTGTTTCCAAACGACAATGGACACCACACAGGTGGATGCACCTTCGTCAATAATGAATCGGGAGATGATGAAATTACGGACTCGACTTGGTATCTAGAAAGCAACGGATGAAGGTAATGGGGGATGTTCTGATGTATCAACTAGAAAGACAATCAAATGATCGTCGAAAGGATCTACTGAACCCAAAATAGTTAGTAGAGATATATTTTGAGATGGGCATGACTGGAGCACTTCCAGCATCGACACAGCAACAGGTGATTGTGCCAAGTCGTCTACTATACTATATGTATGGGCAGCTCAGTTAGAAGCCGTGTTATGGCATAATGGTCACTTTGGGATCTTGGGAATCTCCTCAACTTTAGGTTGAGGGATCTCTAGTGGACCATTTGGTGTCATAAGAGTCTCATTAGATGCTTTGGTTTTGTACTCAGTGGTGGATGACGTCGATGGCTTGTCATATTGATGTGACCGAGTTCGTAGGTTGATATCAGAGGGATTAACCTCATCAGAATTCATCATGAGGATCTGGTAGTCACTAGGACTAGAAGGTTGAGGGGGATGGGTTGTTTTACCTGGCTGAGGTTGAGCAATAATAAATCCTTGCTGAGGGAAAGGATTTGTAAGCACTGTTGATTGAGATGGTGCAGAATCCTGAGATGATTACTAGATGGGAGGTTGACCTCTAGAAGTTGCTTAAGCTTCCCATATTTAGGGCATCTCGGGTAAGAGAGGACACTCATGTGTATAATGGCCATGTACACCATAACATGCAAAAGGCTTGTTCATATGAATAACATTTTTCTACTTGGGTTGGTTTCCCTATTGTTGGTGTTAGGTTGGTTCCCCTAGGGCTCACTAAGTTGATTACCTTGATTTCCCTAGTTACCCTTGTTACCTTTACCCTTATTCTTTTTCTTCGAATTTTGTGGATTGGTTGCACTCTGCTATGCAAACACATGACCCTAAGGGGGCGATGTCTGCTGGGGCTAAGGATGCATAGGAGGATGTGGCATTAATGTTTGAGGGGCTAGAGCGCTCAACTGTGCATAGTGATAAGATGGTGGAGGAGCAACGGTTTGGTAGATAGGTTGAGCATTGGCTGGCCTTGAAAAAACATCTCTAGCATGAGGGGCATAAGTATTAGAGGAACTTGTGCCCCCTTGCAGATAGCCATAACTTTTCTGAGTATATGGCAAAGGATGTGAAAGGGTTCCAACGATACCGTCAGCGACGTGAGATTCACCTAGTGCATTGGCACCTCTAGGATGGGGGAGGTCTAAAATGATGGTATAGACATAACCAGATTGCGCATAAATCAAGTCATATCTCAGAGTGGTTTGGAGACCTTCTTCCTCTGTTTGAGGAAAATGGGACGCGACATTCTTGGCAATGGGTGATAAAAGGCTCCTAAGACACCAATCAAGGTAGACACAATCTTCAAAGGGTGGGTCACGGCATGTGCTCCTCCTTCTATGCCATTCTTGAACAGGATCGTAAAGACGAGTGGCAAAGGACTGACAGACTGAGGTCAAGAGCTTTGTACCAGTGTCATATCAGAGAGGTAAATAAAAATATGAGAAGAACGCTTTAGAAAGCATCGCGAAAACGGAATGAGATGTGACAGGCTGGTATGCATATCATTTTGTAGCATCTCGAGTGAACATGCATTCGAACAGCCGAAGACAAATGTAGTCATCAGTAATGGAATTAGATGAACACCACATGTGGAAGGAGTAGACATGATTGGTAGGGTCCTCTCCATAATTATCCTGAAACTTTGGGATGTCAGAGGGAAGCTTAGTTGGCATAGCAGGCCAACCAGAATCGTGGTGTATTGGGTCATTTATCAACTAGCTAAAATATGAGAGACTTTAGCCAACCATAAAAGGTAGCATGGGAGTTGTTGGAATGGTTTCTGAGACAGTTCTACTAGATGTGACCATTGGGGTAAAACCAGAGCCAACACTAGGTTGGGTTCCTACACCAATAGTGGGTCTAGACATGGTGACAATATGCGGTGAAGGAGGCTCAGAATAAAATGAGGAATCAGATGAACTAGGAGAAGAGCCGGTATGGGGACTTGGGGTACTATGAACTCGAACCTTGCAGGGAGGGGTAATATTCCCAAGTGAAAATTGGGGATGAAGGCCTAAGAGTCTCTGTGACAAATGCCTTGGTGGCGTAATGGTGGTAAGACACAAGTGACATGGAAATGGTAAAGGGATATCAACAAAATGCTTTTGTCTCTATGTTGGGAGATAAATTAATTATGTTAAGTCTTAACTTGGCGATGTAAACCAAGCACCCTTTGCTTAAGGTGTGCTTGTGTATGCAAGTGTGTTTATTAATTAAGCCTAGATTGTGTTTGAAAAAAGAAAAAATATTGGTGAAAATAAACTAGAATTGAAAACAAAAAATGAATAGCAAATCAATTAACTAAATCCCACCGAAACAGGGTTTGCAAACGTTGTGCTGGTTGGTGGCGAAATCAACTGAAAACACACTAAGAAGGCTAAGAGATGTAAGTGTCAATGTAACTAGGATAAAATGACACTATGCTGCTAGAAAGTGGTGTAGCAACAACAAAAAACCAGAGAGGAAAATTGTTGCAAAAAGATAGGGAGATGGGTATAGAACCTAGGGAAACCCATGGGAACCTAAGACAAAAGACTAAAGAAGGTTTAAGATGAAACTTTGGATGGAGACAACCTATCTTTGAAGATCTAAAACAAAAGGGTACAGATATGGAAAATATGGTTGAGAGTGTTGCAGAAACACAAACTTTTTACTCATCTAAACTCCTCCTATAAAGGTGGAAGTGTACTAGAAGCCCTAACAAGCTAAATTCCACTTCGACGTGTAAATTAGAGTAGATCAAGGTCTAAGCAGGATAGCGCAGTAGTCAACCAACCTAGCAAATAGCTCTTGGAAAACGCAGAAACAGATAGTAAAAAACACTAGAAATCCTAAAAATCGCAGTTACTGACCTGATTCCTAGGACATCACATTTTTTGGGCTAGAAGGTGCGCTCTAGACCTCCATAATGCACTTTTGGGGCAAAAACGTGTGATTTCTTCTCCTTGGTTCCTAGTCGGAAAGTCTCGAAAAAAATTTCATCTATGTCATGGATGGTTCCTGTTACCTGCAAAAAAGAGCAGAAAACTTTCGGAAGTTAGAAATTTGACAAATCTAGGGTTAGAAATCTAGTAAACAACATTAAGAGACTGAAAAAAAGAAGAAAACCTAAGCTGAAAACTGAAAGTCACCTAGGTTTCTGGATCAGAAGTAAAAACCCAATGGGGATGCCAATTTGTTATAGTGTTTTATTTTCAAAGGTGTACGAAAATAAAACACTTAAGGATGTGGATGACAAACAGTCTCAACAATATAAATGGCTACTAAACATTGTAGATCTGCAGCAAATGATAGAAATAAAACCTGCCAAAATCCTTATCTATGCCACAATCATAGTTAAACAATAAAATGAAATAGTAATAAATGCACGCAACTCCAATAATCCAATGGAAACAAGATATACAAAGAATAGATTTTATTAAATAGCACCTGTGAAGGAAACAAATAAATGTTACCAGTCCCCCTCTATGGGATGGGTTCTTGGCTATCCTCAAACGTCTTCAGCTTTTGTAGAGTCTCTCTCCTTTATAATGTGTAAACCCAACAAATAAAATGTTTGAGCTCAATGGGAACTCAAATGGAAAGAAAAATGGTGTGACAGTGATAATAATCAGAGTTACAATAGTGAGTGAGACAATGAAAATAATCAAAACTGAATAATGAATGGAAAACCCTTCTATTTACAACAAAATATTGAGTTATCCTCGAACAATGAGAAATAATAAAATATTATTAACCCCAATCTTGAAATAACCACTTGGAATATTTTATTATATTTGGTTAGGAGGGAAAAAAAAAAGAAAAACTTTTATTTAGAAATAATAAATAAATAAATGATTTATTTATCATCTCAATGGTTAAGGAATAATAAACAAATAATGATTTATTTAATTATTCTTAAGGGACTTAGTCAAACTTGACAAGGAATAATAGTTAATTAGTGATTAATTAATTATTTCTAGAGAAAAATAAGATAATTAACTGTTTATTTTTCATAACTTGGGTCAAATATGACAAGGAATATTAATTAATCAATGGTTTAATTAATTATTCCTAGAAGATAACTAAATAAATATTGATTTATTTAATTATTCTTCATGGGTTTAATTATAAATTACTTAACAAATGTGGTTTATTAAGTAATTTCTCACAGTGAAAGCAATTTTACTATGGTAAAATTGGCCTTACATGGTGTACTTCAATCCATCTAGTAAATTAGGCTAATGATCAATTTTTTGGTGATAACAATTGGGAAATATGTAAACTTGTAAATCCATAAGTGAAATTTCCATAGGTAATATAAGATCCCACTTGGAATATGAAACCAATGGGCATACAATTGTATTTATGTGTATATCATTTGAATAAATTTATGCATGCTAATGTTGAGTCTCTGGAGCAATATGTCATCTCAATGAGGCGTTTGACATTTAAGGTGAACACTTCACCTATCCTCAGAGATAAAGAAGCTAAAATGATGATTATAAGAGTGTCAGAACAAGTATATATAGAGAAAATAAATCACAAACCGAACATGACCATTAGAGGAGAAAAGAAAAGAAAAAAGTTGAAAGGGGAGGAATTAATTTGGAAAAGTCAATTTAAATTAAGAAATGAATCAGATTTTTAGGTTAAATTAATAATTAGTCAAATTGAGTTAAAAATATTATGGTTAAGTATTAGTTTAATATATTAGAGAAGATTTAAAGGTTTAATAAATTAAAACATGAAAAATTATTAAATTAGAATTAATGTAGATTATAATATATTTAAATATTATTGATAATAGGGAAAAAAATGGTAAATTTAGAATATTCCAATATAGAGTTAAAATAGTATAATGATTCTAAGTATTTGAATTAAAGTCGAATACAAATTAGACTATTAAAATATAATTAAGAAATAATTAAAACATAATAATGAAAAAGAAAGGAATTTATGAATAAATGAATTAAAATTTATTAAATTAGAATTAATGTAAGAATAAAATAGATTTAAATATTATTAAATTTGTAAACAATTCAATGACACAAACTTGGTTTTCATCACCGAATGAGGGTATATTTTTTCAAGAATCCTCTAGTTAAGCACAATTCTCCAAGTTGTAATACGTATGATCAAATTGAGCATCACAAATGGAGCTTCCCTGGGAGATTTGAGTGTAGTGTATCCCACACTCTCCAATTTTCCCTTTGGAACCTTTCTTTACATTAAATTTCAACTTTACATTTTATGGCCTTGACAACATCCATGTCAACCACTTTCAAATAGTTATGAACACCGTGTGTCAATATTGGCTTATTGATTTTTGACCAGGGTTTGTCAAAGAGATGTAAAATAGTTAATAACACCTTAAAGCATTTCTCTCTATATATTGAAATTTGCAACAAGAAATGTTAAAAATGATATCTAGAAATTTCAATTTAATTTGTCCTTGAATTAAATTGTGAATTAAATCGAAATTCTATTCTCATAGAAACTTGTAATAGTTAATTAAGTTAAATTAACTTAATTGACATAGGAAATTGAAGTTGGAAGTCTATATTGAGTCATGTAGAGTGATCCCTAAATTTTATGGGCGCGAGTTGAGTTCTTTTGAGTTGTAATTAGATAACTCAGTCTAACTAAGTTATAGTCAGTTAAACTAGTTCTAACAGGAACTAGTAGAGGTCTATTAGTGGAGTAGTTCACCAATGCATTACTAGTACCACACCAATTAACTGAAGATTCACTCATAAATAACTCATGCACGCTAATTCAGAGGAACACCCAGTTGAAATTAGAGTTTAGGGACAGTGTACTATCAGTTGTATAATTTTCTTAGTTGTATAGATCGTGCATGCAATCAGCGAAATTCCTATGATGGATTGCACAGTTATGAGTGGGGAATTTCCCAATAAATATGGGCTAATTCTCTCAAGAATTGTGCAAGGAATTAGAAGCTTGAAGGATTGGGAAATTGGTTAAGTATTGGTGAAAGGAAGTTAGTTAGGTAGAGAATAGTAAATACTTGTGCAGGTTGAGCTCAAGGTTGAGTAGAGCATATTATATTCATCCAAATTCTTTGACCAAGAGTGCAAGGAAATAGGGGCTTGGCAGGGAATATAATTGGCTAATTGTTGGCTAGAGAGGGCTTGCAAGGCAAAAAGTTGATTATACTTGTGTGAGAATTGTTCTATTGAGAAAAAGCATTGTATTTTCTTCTTGGATTTTTTATTAATGCAATATAGATAGTCACGATTATGAGCAATTTCTTTCCCCAAAGAAATATTGTGTTATGTGTGATTGATATTCTTCCTCTTGCAGATTATTGTTTTCATCAATCAGTTTTGGCTTCTGCTGAAAAGTAGAGTAGATTCTTGTCTTAAGTTTTAATATATCACATGAGTTGTTGAATCTACAAGTAAAAAATTACATGGTATCAGAGGTGAAGACATTATAGAAAAGAAGAATTATGGAGCTACAGTTAAGGTCAGATCTAGAAGACCCTTTGTGTAGGCTTATTAATGGAGCTAGAAGGTTGTTAGTGGGTAGATCAGTAAGCCAATGTTTAGTGACACAAAAGGAGTTGTGATCATTGATATTGGCAGATTGAGGAGTAGGAATTTTTTGGGTGGTGATTTTGCAAAGAAGATCTGAAATTTTTCAAAAACAAATAGCAAATTTGGGTTCCTTGCGAAAAAATACCCAATTTCAAAAAACAATCAGCCGAATCAAAGTTCGTATGACGGAGATAGTGTCAATTTAAAATAAGCTCTTTTTCAGAAAATTTTGTGACGGCAGGTTGTTCGAAATACTAAGGGAGGGGTGAATCAGTATTTCTTTTTCCCACTATTGTCTTACAAGTTAAAACATATATATTTAGAACACAAGATGAATAGCAAGAATAAATGCTTTTATTAATATAAACTATGCAGTAAAATAGATATAATATATAGACGGTTACAAACAGTTGCCAAGCTCCAACTTGGACTTTGGTGAGGCTCCAACCTCTTGAGCACCAACTCTATCTCGCCAAGACACCAATCTTAGACTTAGGAGCACAAACTCCCAAGGACTTCAATCCTTCCATACTTCTGAGGTATCAACCCCAAGGACTCCAATCCTTCTCACTTCTGAGGCACCAGCCCCAAGGACTCCAATCCTTCTTGTTTTTGAGGCACCAGCCCCAAGGACTCCTATCCTTCTTGCTTCTGAGGCACCAGCCCCAAGGGTTCCAACCCAATCTTGTCAAGGCATGTTTGATAGTAATATTTAGCTCTTAGAACTCTTCTCTGCTGAGTTCTATCTATTTACAACTTCAGTGTAGTCTCCAAGCTACAGTATCAATGACAACCAATCTTCTCTTGAAGGAGTCTTTACAACTCTTCCTACCATTCACATAGAGCCTCCAATAGCTAATCTCTAATCATATCTCCACACTGCTTTAGTGAGTTCGCTACAACTACACTAAAACTCTGCATAATAACCTGCTTTCAGTTCAAGCATATGTTCTAATGTCACGGTGAATGTTTCAACAAGACTGCTTCTCTGCTGGAAACTTCTACACCTCGAATTCCTCTTGTCCTGTTGGTCCTTCGGCCCTCTTTTTGTTCTGTTGGACCCTCTTTCTGTTCTGTTGTTTTCTTCAAATTTTCAACAATGTTCAATAGGCTTCAACAGCATTCACCGCTGCTGCTTCTACTATCTCACATTCTGGTTTTTCACCATACCAACAGCCCCTACAGTCCTCGGTTTTTGTTGCTTTTATGCATTCCCATGGCTCTGTACATTCGTTTCCTCTTACACAGCCTCTTAGACTTCCTCAATGCTCGCTGTCATTTCCTCTGTTCTCGCTTGCTTCTTTAGCTTCCCATATTTCGATTTCCTCTGTCTATTTGTGCTCACAGGACACGTTGAATCAATGGCTAGGACCGAGTCATATGCAAAGGACACATATTCATAAAACTGTAATTGCGCTCCTGTTTTCTCATGATAGCAGGCATACACAAGGATGGCATTATTTAATGGACCTGCCACGTCCTGATTTCAATCATAATCGCCATGAATCAGTGTCCTGAACTATCGGGAGCGTTATTGTATGCATCTCTACCTCAAAATCCCGTGCATGAAAAATATACAATTACACAGGATTTATGAGTGAAACAGGAAAAACTTGTTAAAGAGCCAAACTTCAATAAATTTTATACCTGCATCTATACTGTATCGGGTCCGCAGTATAATCGCAATCCAGAGTTGCCCTTGGTCGATGCCCGATGGCTGATGGACGTGATAAGACATTAAGCCAAATCACAATATAGCATCGGGCCCAGTCTTGCAATCACAATCAGCGTTTTGTGACTCCCGGGGGTCCTTTATATATCGGACCCATGACTCCGCCAATGGCCGACAGCCGATCCACTACTGCTTTGATGAACCAGATGCGATGTAGTATTCAACCATGTTTTATATGCCCGTTGGGTCCACAACCTTATCGCAATCAGAGGTTTTGGCATAGTTACAATTCTTCACGGCTTGTGATATGCGACAGATGTGATATAACAATGAACAGAAGTTAATATACCTGTCGGCTCTGCAACCTTATTGCAATCGGCGCTTGGGTGTGGAAAGGCTTCATAACATATGCAATTGTCGATGACCAATTCCCCTGCTGGACATGATATTATATAAATTGTTTTTGATGAGTCCATTGGGTCCATTTGTATATATCACAATTGGTGCATAACAGGAGGACAGCCCTTTGGGTATTGCGATGTGAGAGTCCCTATAAGGTGGATGCAATATTGCATTCCACTATAACATAATGCCGCATCGGGTCTGCATACATTATCGTAATCGGAGGTTTCAGTGGTGGCACATAGCTAAACTGCCGATCAGTGATGACGCCGATATACATATATATGTTGATATATATATAAACTTCTCTGCTGATAGTGTGTTTGTAATATGTGCCCGCCGATAGTGTTAAAGCATATGTATATGGGTTTTCTCCTCTGATAAATTATTCTGCTAATATAATATAAACTCTGCCTTTTCACTCTGTTAGTGTATTTGCATATGTGTCTAAGTCTTCCACCTCTGCTCTATTCGCTAGCATATAACTCTTTTGTGGCCTATACAGCTCCCGATGGCTCTATTTTCTCCCTCTGATGGCTCTATTTTCTCTAATATTCCTGTTTCCGCATATATATATATATATATAATATTATATATATATATATATATATGGCTCCTCCTGCAGCTCCTCTAACTCTGTTGGTATATATAAAAATATATATATATGTGTGTGTGTGTGTGTGTGTGTGTGTGTGGCTCTTCTTGTAGCTCCTCTTGCTCCAATGTGGCTACTCTGGCTTGGCAGTGTCTTTCAATGACCTCCTTGCATATATGAATGCCGCTCTTGCTCTGATATCCTGTGATATGCTTTGATCTACCTCCTTAGGTAGCTCCTCTTTGCTTATGGCTTGGCTATCCTAATGGCCTTGCTCCTGTCTCTTCATGAATCTACTTTGCTTCCCCTTGGCTTCATGTCATCCTCTAGTATCCAGAATATTATCATATTGACATCAATGACAACCTAGGTCAACAATCTCCCCCTTTGTTATTTTTTGCAATATTCTTCTTCTCTCCCCCTTGACATCAATGGAAAAGGAGTGCTCTGGGACTCCCCCCATTAAAATAAATCAAACTAGTTGTGTTCTTCATGAATGGTAGATCTTCACGGGTCTGTGGCTCCCCTATCATAGTGCTCTTCTTCTTTTTACTCAAGATAGAAGGATTGATGCTTTGTTATCAATTAGCACATTATTACCTCTTCATGTCTCAGAACTTCTTTATCATGGCTTCAACAATGCTTAAGGATGCTCTACTTTAATGCTTTCATTCAGATTGCAAATGGACATACACCAAGTTTTGATGTCTAGGCTTCCATGCTTCAATCCATACTGATGTCTCCATAGGCAGAATTGAGAGACCTTCATAGTCCGAATCAAGGGAAACTGTCACTGAGATTGTCTTCCTTGCTGTCTTTCTTCATATCTGAGTTCATTTGTGTCTATGTGCTTCTTATTAACTCACTACCATCCTTTCCTTGTGTTCTTGTACATATCTCAGCTAGTTATTTCCTCTTAGCAGATTTAGATATCCAATCTTTGATTGTCTTTTAAATACAATTGTTGATCTGCATCTTCATGCAATGCTTCAATTTGTTATATGCTGCCAGCTGCTCTTACTTCAGACTCCATTCCAGATGTATCTGTTTGTTTGAAGACTGCCTCTATCAGTGTCCATAATTTATCTGTTCTCCCATTTAATTCCTGAGTTAATACATAAACTTATATGATAACAACAACATGGTTGTTTGCCCTATTTCTTTAACAACAGTGCAAAGAATGGTTATAGGATCATATGCTTCAATGGAGTGCTCCTAAGACATGATCTTCATCAAAGAATCACTGCTAATATAGTTCAGCAATGATTTCATTAGGACCCTTTTCACTAATAGCTTCTGCAATAGTGATCAAGAATTACAGGCTCCCCCTAACTGTATGCATCATCTCCTTTTGGTAGAGTCTTCTCATAAAATGCTTAGATTCTCAAAATTTAGGCCAATGACATATGCTGTTGGCTGGAGAGCTTAAGGGACTTTCAGACTGTATTCTATTTCTTCTCCATATTTGTGTAACTTTCTTCTTTTGCATGGTTCTAGCTTATGTAAGAGCCCAAGTTAAGTTACAATCTCGTGCCATATGACCTATGTTATAACACTTGAAGCATTCTACAATGTTCATGAATAAGAATTCATGATTTCTCCTTGCAAAATTGTTTCTTGGATGTTGTCGGAGACTATAACATCTATATCTATGAGATGGTTGGGGACCATAGCATCTATCTTTATGATATGCTTTATAGTCTTTTGCCATGTGACCAAAGTTTGTACAAGAATAACAATAACCAAAAAATGAACTTTGGTACCTAGGAGATGGAGATTTCCTTGATGTACTTCTGAAGCCTTTCTGCCTTGAGATCCTTTGATGATAACCATTGCCTCTCGCATCTTTGACATCATCTACCTTTCTTCTTGGAGCTGGTTTTCTTCTTGGAGCAGGATTTGTTCTATTGTAGACTTGATTTTTCTCCTTGCCTTTGTTGGAGCTGGGAGCATCACCTTTTCTTTCTAGCTTCTTTACATCTCTTTTGTTTAAAGCATTTTCATTCTTGTTTGAGGATTCACCTACATATCTGAGACCTGATTTATCAGATGGACTTCTGCGATAGCTGAGCATGTCATCCAAGGCTTGAGAGCTCTTCAAGATTTTGTTCATCCCTTCAACCTTTATTCTGAGGAAGACAACCTCTTCTTCAATATTTCACACTCATTATTCTTCTGGGCAAGTTGTTTCTCAGTTTATTCCTTGCTACGAGTAGCTTCATCTGCTTCTATTTTAAGGGAGATGATATCTGACTTCATTTTCATGATTTCTTCATTCTTTGCTTGACTGCTCTCGATTCTCTTCTCAGCGCCTTGTGTCTGTTTCCTAGCTTCTTGTAATTGAGACTTAAGGGAGGAGACCTCTACCTTATACTGACCAATCTCATCTTCAAGTTTGTTCAAGCTCTTGTGCCTTTGTTCAAGTTGACTTGACAAGGTATCTTCCTACTTCTTTGCTTTATTCAATTGATTTGTCATGGATATGACTTCTTCATGATGCTTTCTTTCACTTTGATGAAATTCCCTCTTAAGCTTGGCAAGCTCTTCATCCCTTTCTTGTACTTGAAGCTTGATGAGGTCAACTTTCTTTCTTGTTTGATCTTGGTCACCAACTGGAGCTATCTTCTTAAGTGCCTCATTTTCCTTTTTCAAATTGTTAATCTCTTCCATGGCAGCCATAAGTTGAACGAGGAGTCCTTCCACAAAATATTTTTCATTCGCTTCATCTTCTAGGTCTATTTTAGCCTTGATGTCATCATTCTCATGTTCAACTTCTATGACGGGTTCTGGATTTCTTTCTAGATTTCCATCATCTTCATGACTGATGGTCAATGCTCCTTTTGAGTGAAGGTCATGAAGTTTGTCCCATATACCCTTTGTTGATGAACATTTTCCTAGATTGTTCTTTACAGAATTAGGGAGCCCATTCAAGATTGCCTTTACTGCTTTTGCATTGTACTCCTTGGATTCTCTATCCATCCTGCTATCAGCAATCATTGATTTCCAGATTTCAATGCCTTGAGTTTGTAGGAAATTCCTCATTCTTGCTTCCCATATATTAAAGTTCCCATTGAGCCTTGGAGCCTCCTCAAATTGATTGTTTTCTATTTTAGTGGTAGAGAGAGACAAGTCCTTGGGAGGATTGGAGACATTCTTCCTGGACTTTGCCATTTGTGTTCTAAGCATCAACCTTCAAGCTGTTAAGATTTGAATGAAGGAACTTGGCTCTGATACCAATTGTTGGAAATACTAAGGGGGGGTGAATCAGTATTTCTTTTTCCCACTATTGCTTTACCAGTTAAAACATATATATTCAGAACACAAGATGAACAAAAAGAATAAATGCTTTTATTAATATAAACTGTGTAGTAAAATAGATACAATATATAGATGGTTACAATCAGTTGCCAAGCTCCAACTTGGACTTTGGTGAGGCTCCAACCTCCTAAGCACCAACTCTATCTCGCCAAGACACCAATCTTGGACTTAGCAGCACAAACTCCCAAGGACTTCAATCCTTCCATACTTCTAAGGCATCAACCCCAAGGACTCCAATCCTTCTCACTTCTAAGGCACCAGCCCCAAGGACTCCAATCCTTCTTGTTTTTGAGGCACCAGCCCCAAGGACTCCTATCCTTCTTGCTTTTGAGGCACCAGCCCCAAAGGTTCCAACCCAATCTTATCAAGGCATGTTTGATAGTAATCTTTAGCTCTCAGAACTCTTCTCTGTTGAGTTTTGTCTATTTATAGCTTCACTGTAGTGTCCAAGCTACAGTATCAATGACAACCAGTCTTCTCTTGAAGGAGTCTTTACAAATCTTCCTACCATTCACACAAAGTCTCCAATAGCTAACCTCTGATCATATCTCCACATTGCTTTAGTGAGTCCACTAAAACTCTGCATAAGAACCTACTTTCAGTTCAAGCATATGTTCTAATGTCACAGTGAATGTTTCAGCAAGTCTACTTCTCTGCTGGCAACTTCTACACTTCGAATTCCTCCTGTCCTGTTGGTCCTTTGGCCTTCTTTTTGTTCTGCTAGACCCTCTTTCTATTCTATTGTTTTCTTCAACTTTTCAATAGTGTTCAATAGCCTTCAACAACATTCACCACTGTTGCTTCTACTATCTCACATTCTGGTTCTTCACCATACCAACAGCCCTTATAGTCCTCTATTTTTGTTGCTTTTATGCATTCCCATGCCTCTGTCCATTCGTTTCCTCTTACACCGCCTCTTAGACTTCCTCAATGCTCACTGTCATTTCCTCTGTGCTCACTTGCTTCTTCAACTTCCCATATTTCGGTTTCCTCTGTCTATTTGTTCTCATAGGAAACGTTGAATCAATGGTTAGGACCGAGTCATACGTAGAGGACACATATTCAGAAAACTATAACTGCGCTCCTGTTTTCTCATGATAGCAGGCATACATAGGGATGGAATTATTTAAGGGACCTACCACGTCTTGATCATAATCATAATCACCATGAATTAGCCTCCTGAACTATCAGGAGAGTTATTGTATGCATCTTTGCCTCAAAATCCCACACATGGAAAATATACAATTACACAGGATTTATGAGTGAAACAGGCGAAACTTGTTAAAGAGTTGGACTTCAATAAATTTTATACCTGCATCTATACTTTATCGAGTTCATAGTATAATCGCAATCTGGTGTTGCCCTTGGTCGATGCCCGATGGCCTATGGACGCGATAAGACATTAAGCCAAATCGCAATACAGCATCGGGTCCAGTCTTGCAATCGCAATCGCCGTTTTGTGACTCCCAGGGCTCCTTTATATATCGGACCCATGACTCTGCTGATGGCCAATGGCCGATCCACTACTACTCCAATGAACTGGAAGTGATGTAGTATTCAACCTTATTTTATATGCCCATCGGGTCCATAGCATTCTCGCAATCAGAGGTTTTGGCATAGTTACAATTCTTCACGGCTTGTGATATGCGACGAATGCGATATAACAATAAACAGAAGTTAATATACCTGTCAGGTCCGCAACCTTATCGCAATCGGTGCTTGGGTGTGGCAAGGCTTCATAACATATGTGATTGCGGATGACCGATTCCCCTGTTGGACGCGATATTATATAAATTATTTTTGATGAGTCCATCACGTCCATTTGTATATATCGCAATCGGTGCATAGCAGGAGGACAACCCTTTGGGTATTGCGATGTGAGAGTCCCGATAGGGTGGATGCGATATTGCATTCAACTATAACACAATGTCGCATCGGGTCAGCGTACATTATCGCAATTGGAGGTTTCAGTGGTGGCACATAGCTAAACCATCGATTAGCGATGTCGCCGAAATATGTATAAACTTCTCCGCCGATAGTGTGTTTGTAATGTGTGCCCGTCGATAGTGTTAAAGCATATGTATATGGGTTTTCTCCTTCGATAATGTATTATGCTCATACAACATAAACTCTACCTTTTTACTCCGTCAGTGTATTTGCATATGTGTCTAAGTCTTCCACCTCTGATAGCTCTATTCGCTAGCATATAACTCTTTTGTGGCCTATACAGCTCCCAATGGCCCTATTTGCTCCCTCCGATGGCTCTATTTATATATTGCTTCATTTTCTGCACTTCTCTCCTTTTCCTATTTCCATATCTATCTATATATATATATATATATATGGATGGCTCCTCCTACAGCTCCTCTTGTAGAAATTTTGAATAATTTAACACATATTCAACAGAGATTATCCTGATCATGTACTATTGCGGAAAACATACACAATACATAAGCTCCTCTACGTTGATCATCAATATAGCAGCATCAATAATAAGAAAACATCAAGAGCATTCACACATTAACACAGTATGTATCCCGGGGAAAGCATCTCACTAAAAACCCCAACTATCTGTATATTGATGATTGAGTCATGTAACATTACAAAGTACAATGCTTATCACAAGCAATCCAATACCAGCTCCACCTATTACACACAATACAGCTCAGATCTGAATCAATCACTGGCTCAAATCTCTTCCGCTGCTTGCCTGCCTCTGCTGCTCAATACCTGCACAAGAACCGATGATAATACCAAGGCAGCCACGTCTTTCCTTGGCTAAATCATGTGTTTCCAAGCTACAATATGTGCAAACTCATTGGCATACTCAATCCCCTGATTTGTGCAAGATCTGGTGCACAACTATAGTCACAACTGATAGCAATCTGATTCTCTAACACCTGTCCCTGCTGAACTGAACATGCACTGACATGCAACTGAGTTAACTGATGTATTCATTAGTTGTATTATGAGTTAATAACTTGTGAATTAATTAATAACTAATTCACCCAACTCATCTCTAGTCTATTTTCCAGTTAGACTAAATACAACCAGTTTAACAAAGCTAAACTGAACACAACTCCATCAACTGCACCTCCAGTCCACTAAAGTCAACTCACTTGAGTTCTAACTGAAGTCCTGCATGCAAATATTAGTTATCCCATAAGAACCACGTATTTCCTTCATGCAATTGCATGTGCCACATCCGTAGCTCGAACTGAAGTGCTCCAAGAGAATAAGACAAAGTTTATAGTCCAAATATTATTGTGAGATAATAATATTTGACTTTTCTATTTTTGACAGCCAGTCTAAAAATAGACTTGATCACTCACACTGTGATCACTCACACTTTCATCAAAAATAGAAGTCCATCTATTTTTCCAACTTGATCAATCATCCATAAACAACAACCTGCAATCCATAGACATGATCCATATGTCTAAAAATAGACATAGTCTAAAAATAGACTTGCGCCAAAAATAGCCTGCGGGCCCACTTAGTGAAGGCGACTCTTTTCACTAAGCTCCATCATCTTGTTGCAATCTCAACACTCATTAGCTTGTAATCTTGGTGCTTTGAACACATCATTTTTATCAAACAATTTTTCCAAGGGAATGAGGCACTTTGGGATTAAATTGTTTTGCAACTGTAAAAGTTCAGGACCTTCTTTTGACTCTATCAACATGTTCTGCTGATCTATCTGACTGTGCTCAAACTCTTCCTTTAATTCAATAAATTTTCTAAGATGCTGATCATCTTCAAAAACTTGCTAGTTTATGATATTATCCGGTATGACTGGTCTATGGCGAACCTCCACTTCATAACCATCAGAAGAGTGCTTAGGAATAATAAATAGGCTGGCTGAAACGACAAGAGAGTCTGCAATAGAGTTTTGGTCTCTAGTTTTGATGCTAAAAGAGTAGGTTTGAAAATTTTCTAACAAGTCCAACACTAAATTTTTGTATGCTCTCATTCTTGCTTCTTTGGTTTGATATGAACCTTCTATTTGTTTGATTACCAACTCAGAATCTCCACAAACAGCAATGTTTTTGGCTTTCAACTTTATCAAGGCTTCCAAACCTAAAACTAGAGACTCGTACTCAGCCATATTATTGGTACAATCAAATTTTAATTTGTATGAAAGAAACTTACTTTCTTCAGTTGGACTAGTGATCCAAATGCCAGCTCCAGCTCCTTCTTTTCCTGCTGATCCATCAAAGTACAATGTCCAGCAGCCCATGATTTCTTGTTCATCTCCTTGCTGTCCTTCTTGACTCTGATTTTCTGCAGGTTTGTCTTCTAATTCTCTCCCAACTAATTCATTGAAAAGAATGGCTGAACCAAGACCAGTATCACATGAGTAAATAGGAAAATTCTGAGGCTTGTCTTTGTTGCTCACCATGTAGGCCATCCTTGTTTCTCGGTACAACCTCCTTTATTCACCAAACACTGGAATGGTAGCATATGTAAGATCCATTTGCATTGTGCCCTTAATCTTTGCTGCCCATGACCTTGAAAGAAGCATTCCAAACTTAGGTGGAATGTCTGCAACAACAACGTCCATAACAGTTGTTTTTGCTGGAATCTGTGTAAGTCCCACAACTAGATCTTTTATCAACCCAATGCAATGGACTCTCTTTGAATCAAAAGAAAATAAATCTTTGTATGGTCTAGTAATATCTAACCCCAATCTTTCCATGATTACTTTAGGCATAAGATTATGTGATGCTCCCGAATCTAACATAGCATTATGTAGAGTCATATCATGAATGGTAATGCTTATGTAGAAAGGAGGAAACTCTTCATTCTGTTCATCCTCAAGTCTTGGACCCAAATAGATAATAGGATTATCTTCTTGTACATTTAGGATATCAGCCACTCCAGGTTGTGAATTTAGCATTTCAACAATTTTGCTTCTGTATTTGTCTACTTTGAGAATTTCATTAAAAGGGACTGATATTTTAATTTTTGCAATCTCATTCTCAATACTAAAAACAAAAGTAGTCTTGTCAATTTCTTTTGGAGGAGAAGGAATTTGAATGTCCTTTTTGTCAAGAGGAGGATCATCTTTACCTTCAACGACCTTTGCTTTTTCCTTTTTATCATCAACTGTCCTTGAGGTATTCTTTTTAATCTGTACTTTGTTTGCTGTAATAGGAACATCTCTATTCCTAAGATTATATTGCTTTTGCATCTCAAAAATAGCATGCTGATAGCCCTTCACAAAATTTGAAGGTTCTTCTTCTGATTTTATCATGCTGGACTCGTCATGTTCCTCTTTGGTCAAGAAAATTCCTGATCCATCTTCATCCAAACAATGAATTGATTCCTCAAGGACTTCAGGTTCATCCTCTTCGTCCACCAAATTCTGTTGGAAAGGAGGCCTTACTGGAGGATCGACCTGCTGATTTCGGTTATCTCTTGGCCTTTGCTGATTCTGGGATCTTCTGAATTGAGGGTTCCTAAATTGAGGTTCTTGCTGTGCTGGAGGAGTAGAAGCAGTCCCAAGAGCTAATCTATCCATCAATTTCTCCATGGTTTTCATCATGGTTTCAAGCTTGTCTTCTTGAGCTGATGTAGAAGGCTTCTCTTCCTCCTTCAACTTAGACTTTGCCATCTTAGATTTCTTAGCAGCAGTCATGTTCACCTCTACCTTAATTGCATCATTTTTCATGTCAGCAAGAGAGGCAGATTCCATTTCTCTGAGTAAAAGGGAAAAATCTGAATCAAATGATTCAGCATATCTCAATTGTGCCAAAGCTCCAGGAGGTTTCAAATGAGCTGGAATGGAATTATATATTTTGTTAAACCTCTTAGAGAAATTTTGAATTGTTTTCTCTGGAGCTCTCCTAAGATTGTTATATTCTGTAAGGGCTTGAACAGGGTTGGTTCTATTTCCCCATTTCCTTAGAAAGCTGTCTTCAAACTCTACCCAACTGTGAATGCTTCTAGCTCTAAGGGCTTTAAACCATTTTCTGACTTCCCCAATAAAAGTTTGAGCAAACAATCTTAGTTTTACATCTTCATCATCCACTTCCTCCCCGTCAATAAAATCATTGAACCTATCCACATGTTCCTCTGCTGTAATATCTTCATCACCTCCCCATGTTGGAATCCTAGCAGCATATTTGCTAGGAAGATCATGTAAAACAGTAGGGAGGGCCAGAGGAGCATACCTAGGAGGTATAGCCATAATGAACTGGGGAGCAGTGACAACAGGTATAGTATGACCAGTGGAAGTAGGTATTGTTTGAGGACTATTTGGATTGGTATATCAGAAAATCTTTGCCTGCTCCTGGAGATAATGTTGGGATTATCCACAGGACTAGGTGGGTTTGGGTCAGGATTACTCCTTGTGTATCTTCCTTTCGAAGCCACCTTTTTAACTTTAAGATTGAATGGAGTCACCAAGGTAGAATGCAGCCTCGAAAACCTTTCTGAGCTCCTGCTACCTTCAGAAGTTCAGCAACATACTTTTTTCGGGAATGAGTAATCTTCAGACTCCCGGCAGACGCACCAAAATGTTATCTCAAAATCAAGCTTGATAGGCTGCTGGTCAGGATGACTCTAAGTAACTATTTCAAACCAAGCTTTTGACTAAGGCTTAGCCTCCTTAGCCTGAGAGGGCTCTCTCAAAGGGGTTTATGATTTTCTATTAATGATGAGATGGCTAACTCTTGTTGTAACAACATAGACAAACATAGTGGCTGGATAAACATTTTGTAAGTTCCCATTGGGCTTATGGAGTCAATCAAGCTTCTGTAAACAATGACACTACCTTTGCATAGAAGTCAGGGCACTTAGCATTTAAATGTTCAGAATACAACTTATATGAAACTACAGTTCACACATGCATACAGGAAATCAGAGCACAATCAGTGAATTCTGAGTGATTATGCATCCATGCAACTGAAGAAAGACATTAAGGGAAGAATAAAACACATATTCTGAACATGACAAATCCTTTGTGAATCCTGAGAAGAAAAGTAGATGCTTTGTATTACTGAAAATGGTATTTACATAAGCTAAACAATACTTTCTGTTATCAAATCTCCAACCCTTGTTACATTGCTGTCTCAGCTATATATAATCCTTATTCTAACTAATTCGAGTTTCCTCCTCCAGTATGAGGGGAACTTTAACTCGATCCTTATCTCTAAAGACACCTATCAACTATTTAACTGTCTATTAAATACAAATAAACTGCTGACTGTAACTTTTAAAAGTCCTAAATAGATTATGACTCTAACTCCATCTTCGTGCCATAGTGGCTACTCCTCATCCTTTGACACCTGGTTCCCTTTAGATTTGGCTGAGCTGGATATTAAATATGCCATATTGGCCTTTAAGTGTTGAATCCCTATCTACCCGTGGTATTCGGAGATGTCCCCTGTTTCTCGGCTTCTTTATTGCATAATTTGCTCGAACATGAACAACACCTTTTTGAGTCTTTAATATCCCAAAGAATGGAACGTGGCCACGTTGTAGATATGCTGTAGGCTTTGGTGATGGACAGGTGTGCCTTTTTCAAAAACTCCCACTCATAAAATCAACTGTTTGTCTGCGTTTTCTTAAAAACATCATCTACAGCAGTTTCGTAGCGCGCTACGAAACTGCTGTTTAATTTAAAACAATTTACTTTTTTTTTTAACCCGAGAGCTCATATCATCCAACCATCAGTCACCAAAAACTCCCTTTGATGCTTCACATGTGTAGCAGGGATTTAAACATCTTCAAAACACTAAGATTTAAGCAAAATTAGCAAAATTGGGAACAAAATCTTTCCAGAAAAGTGAATTCATTTATTAGGTACCCGGCTTAGCTCTGCCTTCAAGTCTTCACCGGCTTTCTTCAGTTGATTGATTTCTTCCTCAGCTGCTTCTATTTGGCTTTTCATGGCTGCCACATTATCTCCTTGAGATGTAATGGCTGCTTTACTTTTGCTGCTTTTTTGCTGAGATCGTGTTCCTTTCCCTTTTTCCTCTGTTTTGGGCAGTGCTTCCTGTACCTACTGGAAATTCCTAGTCATGGGTCTTCTTGGCTTGAAAAAAAATTCCTGGGATGGCTCATCAAACTTAAGCCTTTTTGAGGCCTTTGTTTTCTTAACCTTTACTTGTGGTGATTGTGTCAAATCAATCTCAACCGGTTTAGACTGTTCTAACTCAATAGCCTGTAATAGATCATTTAGGCTCGCCTTAGACACAGGGGTCTCTTCGATAACTATGGCTTTGCCTTTCTCTTTATTAATCTGGTTCCTTGTCCTCACCCTTGTGACTGCTTCAGGTTTATTTACTTTGGGTACAGTCATCTTACCCTGAGTCTTCTTCTTTGTTGTTTTCTGAGGCTGTTCTTGAATGACTGACGGCTTCACTAGTTTTGGTGGCCATGGTTTGGTTTTCTTTTTTGCTCTTGCCTCCCTTTGAAGCTTAGCTATTGTAAACTCTCTGACTGGTTGAGGAGTAAGACCAGTTTTTCTTTGGAAACCAACCATAAAGATAAAAGAATTCCAGTCTCGGCCTATCTTCGGGAGGCTATCTAGAATCATCAACTTAATCAGGCCATGGTGAAATAAAGAGGTTTCACAGTCCTCTTTCCTGAGCTGAACCTTATCACACATTTTACTTAGACTGCGAAATAAATAAAATGGAATGTCTATGGAGACCTTCCCGGTAAAATGCAGGAGCAATTTGAAATGATAAGGATAAACCTTATTGTATCTTCCCTCACAGGTTAGATACTTCTGAATGCAGGTAAGGAGAAGAGCATAATGTTCTTTGAGATAAAACCTAGGCACTGCTTTTGTATAATCCTCCTTTACATATGCTTCTTTTAAGAACTCCTTACAAGGATTTCTATCAAATTTAAAGTTTTTAAACCATTCTTCCTGGTCTCTTGGTATCTCGGTCACAACAGCTATTGCTTATGGAGAAACCGATATCTCTAACATGGCAACCTTTGAATTCAAACCAGTAAAATTAAGTGCAAACTCTTTTGTTACCTGTGCATGCCCTCCTTGCAGCTTTTTACAAAATCTCCAGCACCCAGCATCTTTAAACGCCTTCTTCATGCCTTCATCTCTCAAGGTTATGTCTAGGCCTTCAGGTTCATTCCTTTGGCATTTACCGGACCTGTGCTCCTTTCTCTCCATCTTCACTTTGAAATTTTTCACGGAAAATCCTTGAAAATTCTCACAGCCAAATTCTAACTTGGAAATCTTCACAGCCGAATTCTAACAAGTTCGGTCGAGATGATTCACCTCCCTTTTAACTCAGCCTCGCTTGAAATCAGGCTCGCTTGAACGACCTCGCTTGAAATTCAAATTTGGAACATGACTGGTTACTCATGCCACCCTCAAGACCATAATTAAGGACTACGCATGGTAAGATCTCTTGGGAATGAGATTTCCGTGCATATCAGAAATCTATTGGTGGAGGAGCGGCAAGTGAATGTTCAGACATGATTTCAAGAGGTCCTTTGACTGGCATGAATGGACAGACATGTTGACTCACCTATGAACTTGACATTTCAGGAAAGATTCGCTGCGGAATGCACGAATCCATGATTTCACAGCGCTGTTAGTTATATTTTTTAATGATGCGCTGCGAAATGGCTTAATCATTACACGCTGCGAAACTGCTAGACTATGATTGCGCTGCGAAATGGGCCAATAAGACTGCACCGCGGAATCACTAAAGGACAAGGTTACTTGGCATAAACAAGACATGACTTATGGAATAATGATGAGTGGAGAAAAGCCAATAGGAGCAGAGTCTAATTTAAGCTAAAAAAACCTTTAAAACTCCGATTCCTAGGTGAGGCAAATAAAAATGGAAACAGGTTAAACATAAACCTTTGTCATCGGACTAGGGCATGTAATTGTATGCATTAAACCTTTAGTTCTAAGTGATAACACAAGGGCCAAGGAACAACAAAAACCATAGTTCCACTATGATGTATGAACAACTTAGCTTGTGACGGAACAAGATCCGAAGTTCATCAATCTTGGTACTTGTTGCACACTGTAGGAGCAGTAAGCCTTTATTCGCTTGTTCAAATGGTACGGAGATGTGTTCGCATGGACATATGATGATCTGAAAAAATACGACATGCGAATAATCCAAGATGTGATTTTGATCAAAGAAGGGGTCATGCCATTTTAGCAGAAGCTGAGAAAAGTACATCCGTCACTTGAACCCCTCATACAGAAAGAGCTGACTAAGCTTTTGGATGCATGGATCATTTACAGAGTTCGTCATTCCATGTGGGTTTCTAATTTATTTCTTGTACGAAAGAAGTTTTGGGATATCTACTTGTGCATTGATTTCCAAAACTTGAACCGCGCTTTGGACAAACACAACTACCCTGTGCTGTCAATGGAGCATATTTTACAGACAATATCTGGGGCAGAAATGTTTTCCTTGCTTGATCATTTTTCAGGATATAACCAGGTTCTGGTAGCGGAACCTGATAGATTGAAAACTATCTTCTGTACCAAGTGGGGTATGTTCGCCTATAGGAGAATGCCATTTGGGCTCATGAATGTAGGCCCAACCTTTCAACACGCCATGGAAATCATCTTCTGTGGACTTATCAGACAGAGTGTAGTGGTGTACCTTGATGATGTCATTGTCTTTTCTAGAAAATGGTTAGACCACATACGCCACTTAAAGAAGATATCCGAGCAATGCTGAAAATATAGGATATCCTTGAATCCCAAAAAGAGCATATTTACAGTGTCTAAGGGGAACCTCCTTGGGCACATCATTTCCAGAAGTGGGATCAAAGTTGATCTGGACCAAGTTCAGATGATTACACAGATTCCTCACCCAGCCAACAAGAAAGTCATGTAGTCCTTTTGAAAGACAAACTTCCTCCAGAAATTCATCTCGGATTATGCGCAGATAGTGAAACCTATGCAAGACATGGTCAAGAAGGATGTTGTCTATAGCTTGGGTAAGAAGGAAAAGAATGTATTCACCCATATCAAGCAGGCTATAATAGATGCACCTGCACTTTACAACACATATTTTAACAAATATTTATTGTTATACTTCTTCACCTATGACAACTCGCTTGTTGCAGTACTCACTCAGAAGTATGAGAAAAATGATGAACGTCCCATCTCCTTCATGAGCGCAAGAATGCAGAGACCCAAACTCAACTACCAAACCATAGACAAACAAGTGTACACAGTATACAAGGTGGTGAAACACTTCAGACCTTACTTGTTGAAGAACCATTTCATAGTTTTTGTGCCATAACACAATCAGATCATTGCTTGTACATCAAGAGCTAGGTGAAAGACGTGCAAAGTGGATGATAGGCTTGCAAGAGTATGATCTTGACATCAAACCAGTTCACACTGTCAAGGGTTTTGGTCTCTACAGACTCGTAGTTGAAGCAATCCAAGCACAAGAGGAAGAAGAAGATCTCATCGATTCGGAGCAATAAATCGAGATGTACGATGTAGAGCGAGCACCACCCACTTCATGCGGAAATGATTGGTACAAATATGTGTGCTACTACCTTGAGCATGGAACCATACCCTCTCACTTATCCGTGAGACAAAAGAGGGCACTTCACCTCAAAGCTTTACCTTATATGTTAGGTCCCTATAATATTATTGATTCCCCCATTACTATTGTCATTATAGCACTTATCGTTATTATTTTGCCCGTATTGTCCCCATATTATTAGTGTGCTCCATAAAAAACCACTATTGTTATTGTTGTGACCTTATGTTATTATTGTTATGTCGGTTTGATTATATTATGACCCCTTAGACTCCTATATATAGAAGGGAGGTTTAATCATTTGTATCATCCAAGAATTGTTCATTTGTGTAATGTAAACGAGGTTTCCCCTCGAAGAGGATGAATTCTAAGGTGGTTATCTATCTTTTCTATCTTTTTGTGAGCTGGTTTCATAACATTTGGTATTAGAGCTTTGGATTCTAGGGTTTCGCTGCTCTAAATAGGTCATTGTGGAATTTTCGCTATAATTTTTTTTTTTTCCTACAACGTTACTATTGGCTTTTTGGGGCCTGACCCAGGTTTGAAGTTAATTAGCCAAACAAATCCCTGTACTACTGGCCCTTTCAGCAACAGTCCGTGGAGCGTGGACTGAGTTCTCTCCCGAAGTAGTATGGGGGGGGGGGGGGTGCTAGAACCAGGTTTCTGCACACTTGAGATGTTCGAGAGGTTGAACTCGTGTAATTGTTCGTCCCTTCACATAGGTTGCTTCACGCACTTCCCTGGCCTTCGTGCCGTGATATAATTTCCTTCACGCAGCCCTAACCAGGGGCTACGGGGCTTTCGTGCTACTGGAGCAGTACTCTGTGCTATTCCCCTAAATCACACCTGAGATCTTACTTATCTTCCTGTACTAGTTAATTATCTTCGCATAAATGGATGCCTTCTATTAGATTTATTTATGCACACATATAAGTTCACGCAACAAATAAATAGTACACTTGCAATTGATATCCAATAATACATGTAAATAGGAAAAGATACATAGAAACATGGTAAACTTCTCTTTATTAATTCTTCCAACGGTTACAGACTTGACCTGCCCTGCGCACTTAGCTGTAGGGGTCGACACACTCAGTTGCGGACTACTAGGCCTCTGCGCACTCTACTGCAGAGCCTTCTTCTACTCTACGACCCAAAGAGACACTTTACACTTCGACTCAGTCTCTTAGACTCATCATGCTTCTTCTCTTTCTTAGCTATCTTCTACACTTAGAGCCTTGCTCTATTTATACAATCCCATGGTTTACGGACCATGGGTGGGTCTATCAAGCTAACATTACATTACAAAAATTAGGGTGGACAACCCTATGACTCTATTATGACTTCATGCTCCGTGCCCACAGTTCGCGGAGATTTTAGGAAGGATTTGGTCAAAACTTGGGCTTTAACCCCCAAAACATGCCTTGGAGGATTCCATGCCCAACAGGTCCCCAAAAAAAACATCGTGACTCGCCCTCGATTCGCTTTGTTGGTGCGGAGATCTTCACGTAGAGTCCCTCCAACTCTGCTCGAACTGCTGCAAGGTCGGCAACGCACTGAGCCACTGCCTGCTGGATCTCCAGTATGCATTGTTCTGAGACCGCGATGTTAGAACTACTTCCCTACATCTGTGCCTGTTTCCCCTGCATTTGTGCGAGCTTGCCTTCAATTGTTGTTGTGATGGTGAAGGCCTCGTCAATCCAAGGCTAAACGCATTCCTTCAATACTGCTTCTTTGTGCCATGCCATGTCCACTTGTTCTTTCAGTGCTTTGGCTTGTTGCATTCGTGCGAGCCGCTGAGTGAGGGCCACCGTCTGCGTAGTTCCTTTGACATTGTCATACTACTGCTTGAGTTCATGTGCCTCTGTCTCTAAGTGCTGGATGTTAGGGTCCTCCTTCAAGTTTGTGAGGACCTCAAATGACTCCTCCAACATTCTTGTGCAATCCCTCCCTGCACTGCCAATCTGATTCAATCCCACTTTAATAATGCTTGTGCATTGTTCTCTTACTTCCAGAGGGGTGGACGACTGCACCTTCAACCATAACTCTACAATCTGAAGGTTCAGCTCCAACTGAACCTTAGTCATTTCTTCACGCACCCCTGCTACTAGCTTGTGGATGCACGCCTCTATTGGTGTGTCTGTTGGGATGGCCAGCTCAGGGACACTTTGACAAGCTTCATCCAATACCTGTACTAGCTGTTGATTCTGCGACACCACTTCGTCGCACTACAAGCTCAACTATTCCATGTTGATCTTCTTCTCACTTAGTACTTGCAGCACGCGACTCTCCCTATCCTGCAGTTCTACAGTAATCCCATCCTATAGAACGTATAGTGTCTCCTGCGGGAGTGCAACCATGTTGATCCCGATACCATTTATTGCACTAATCGTAGGCCTATCAGCCTCCTTTGTTGTCACTAGTGCCCCTTTTACACTTTACGCCTTCATGGGATATAATGTGTCCAAGGTATTCTACTTCTTTCTTTCTGAAGGTGCATTTGGATTTTTTTGCGTAGAATTGATGCTCTTTTAGTAGTATAAGAACTTTATCTAGATGTTGTAAGTGCTCCTTCCAAGTTTCATTGTAAATTAAAATATCGTTAAAGAATACTAATACAAACTTCCTAAGATGTGGATGAAATAATTCGTTCATAGTGGCTTGAAACATTCCTGGTGCATTGGTTAACCCAAATGTTGAAAAAAACTCTCCTTCCCTTACACCTTGGAATCTTTTAAAGAATGCATCTTTAAATTTCCTCCAACTGATGGCGATTGTTGTCTTCTTCCACCACATATACTAACTATATGCTTCCCCTTCAATTTTCATGGACGCGTGCCTAAGCTTTTCGTCATCATCGTTGATGTCATAAATCTCGAAGTATTCTTCTACTTTATTCATCCATGCAACACTGCATTTTTCATTCCCATTGAAGTTAGGCATCTCCACTTTTGCCTTTTGCTGATATGTCACTAATGGTCGAGCGAAAAAAGGGTGTCGATTGGTAAATGTACCTGGAGTTGCTTATTTGAAAAAGTCGTGTCACTATTTCCTTAGTGGGGCATCACTGATTTTTTTGGAGATTCAGCTTTTTCTTGAGAATATGTTGATTTTGTTGAATTTGATGAATTGTGCTCTTGATTTCCTCCATTATCTTGGAGTAGTTGTTTGGGTGTAATATTCCGCTTTCCACACAAGTTGTTCAACAATTGTAAGGTCTGATTATGATTCATTTCGGATTGAATTTGGTTCTACCCTAGCTGTAGTTCTATTCGATTTTTCGTATCCTGAAGCTTCTTGATATTGTTAGAATGCCCGATAAACTTACTCTCGAAATCGACTAATTTTTTATTGAAATCATCAGAGTGGCTAGTAATCCTATTCTCCAATTCAATCAATCTTTTACTGAAATAAGCCATTGACATTGATGACATTGAACGAGTTTGTGGGGCTGTATATTTGTCTGCCAACTTAATTTTTTTTAATAATAATATTTATATAAACATAATTAAATCTATATAATAATTTTATAATAAAATTATATGGCATAAATTTTGAATTAATCTAGATAAAATGACAGTCGATGAATAGACACGACTGGAGGGTCAATGACCACGTCGGTCGGTGAGCAGACGTGGGCAGATGAAACAATGGCTCGTAATAGTGATGAAACCAATGGTGGATCGATTGTCGGAAAACAACAGCAGAGAGAATCAACGACGGGGTTTGGAAAACCACAAGGCCGATTGTGTTATGGAGGTGGAGCACGACAACGGAGAACCGGGGGCGGAGGTCAATGGGATAGGAGATAGTGAGACTGGGACAAGGCACAAAAAAGGATAGCGAGAAATAGGGTATGTCGATGGAAGAACATAATGACGACTAAGGGATGGGGTGCTAACGGCAGAAAGGATAGCTGGAAACAAAATCGAGATTGGGAGATGTAGGGTCATGAGATGGGACATGGCAAAAGAACAGCGGGACAACACACAGGTGGTTTGGGGAGTTAGATGATTACAACAGACTGGTGGATATGTATGCAACATAACAAGGAGGATGATGGACAAAACGCTAGAACGCAAGCATAGATTTGTAGGCAGAGGATCGATCGCTCTGATACCAGATGGAGTATACTAACTTTAGTAATAAACAGAAATACATAAATATTTTATTAATAATTGAAGGATGTTTACATTTTTGTGAGAGGCCCTGGCTATATACCACCTTAGGTGCCTCTTGGTGAATGGGCATGATCTTTGATCATGCCCTTTTGCCTAATAAACTACAACTAACTAATTTTTACATAACATTTTCCATGTAGCTTTTGAATTGTTTCCATAAATGCAATATAAACTGTATTGGATTTAAATGGGTGAGATAATGCACAAAAGTGTGCATACTTGGTAAGTCTATCAAATACCACCATTATTACACTCTTTCCTTCGGACTTGGGTAAACCTGTGATAAAATCCATTGAAACCTCCTCCCAACGTTGGCTTGCAATGAATAAAGGTTGTAATAGACTTTGGGTCTTAATTGTTTCAATTTTATTTTGATGGAAAACCAAACATTTCACCGCCAAACTTTTGAATATCCGATTTAAGGTCATCCCAAAAGAAAATCTTCTTAACCCTGTGGTAAGTTTTTAAAAATCCTGAGTGCCCTCCTAAAGGAGAAGTGTGCAATTCCATAAGAATCTTTTGTTTGAGTTAGGAATTATTACATAGTTATAAGTGATCTTTGTACCATAACAAATCATCACTGACTTGGAACTTGTGATCTACATGATGCTTTTCGTGCTTTGCTTTGTACTTTCCTTTGTGCATTTCAAGTTGATCTTGCATTTTTTGATGTACCATTTGGAGTCGTTCAACTAACTCTTTGGCTTTGTCCATGTTACTATTGGTAGCAACATCCTTCTTATCAAGATTATACATCACATTATGATGAAAATGGTAAACAGATTCTTCTACTTGATTCCTTTGACTCAAGCTTGAATATACATTTTGAAAGTATGTATTTTGTTGAAGATAACTTTCATGTAAAACAAAATGATGCTTGAGGAAAGCAGTTATACAAACTATAGACCTAGAAAGTACATGAACAAACTTGTCACTTATACCTTTCTTATACATTTTAACCAAGTGAAATAGTAGAAGAAAACCCATACAATAAAAGTTCCTTTGTTTCTGCAACTTAAACACTACACTATTGTAAATTTATGAATGAAATGAAATGGGCTTACCACATTGCATAAGGAATGCACACATGGCATAGTCACATACATCAACCTAAAACTCGAATGACTTTTTCAAGTTTAGAAGAACAAGTATAAAGGTTGAACTGATCTTTTGTTTCAAAGCATCAAATGCATCTTGTTGTGTGCCTCCCCACTAGAAAACCTTTTGCACAACTACCAAAGAATGCAAATGAGCTATAATAGAAGAAACATTAACAAAATATTTCCTCCAAGATTGGGTTTCTCCCAAAAAACCTCTTATCCAAATGACTATCTTTAGCATTGACCAATCCATAATGACATCAATCTTGGAGAGGTCTAACTTTAGCTCACCTTCTCCAATATCATTGCACAAGTGCATCAAAGAAGTTTCAGCCAAAATATACTTTGACATATTCAATAACAAATGTTCTTGACATATAACATCAAGTATTTCTTTCTCACACATGACATGTTCATAATGAAATTTTCTGAAAATGAAAATGACTTCCAAGTAGACTATCATATCTAGAAATGGCTTCAATAAATCTTTCTTCATATGCATGAAAGTAGTAGGAGCATGGAAAAGACCAAAAAGAATAACAAGCCATTCAAATAAACCTTACTTGGTTTTGAATTTCGTCTTCCATATGCCTCCTTCAACAACTCTACTTTGATGAAAACCACTTCTTGGATCCCATTCAATGAAATGCTTACCATTCTTCTTGGGCGCCAAAACAAGAGGTGCACCATATGGTAAAGGAGATGGTCAGATGATCCTTTTGTTCAACAATCCTTGGATTTGATTTGTTATTTCTGCACTTTCCCTTCTTAACATCATGTGCATGTCAATGTTAGAAAGAAGACACCTTTGCTACAATGGTATTTCATGTTGGATTCTCCTCTTGGAAGGAAATCCTTTTGCTTTCTGAAACACTTCGTCATCATGGTTAACAACATCAACCAAATCAGTTTTCAGTTTTGAGTTACAACCATCAAGCACTTCATAATCAACATCAACGTTGGGTTTCATCATAAGAAGCCCTAAATTCTTGCTTGAATTCACTACTCTTTTCATTTTCCCTGCATTAACTAATGAAAGGTTTAGTTTCTTATGATGAGCTATCACAATATAATCCACACCATGCTTGAACAAGTGGTACTTGTTTTCATGATGATAAAAGATTTATTTTCTATCATAAAGGTATGGACTACCCAAAACAATTCCTCATATATCAAGTGGTACAACATCTCATTCAACTTTGTCAATGAAGTTTGTTGTGATTGCAAACCGAAGGATACATTTTCTTGTAACCTGTAAGTTTATGTCCTTGCATATCCAAGCCAATGGATATGGCTTCGGATGTAAAATGGTATCAAGGTCAAGTTTCTTGACTAAATCATCAGATATCAAGTTGGCTTGAGACCCACTATCAAAAAGTGTGTCGATTTTTATATGTTTTGAGATTACCCTCACATGAAATAATTCAATCCTTATTTCTTCATTTGGAGTACTTGTGTGACCATTTGATATAATAGTGTTAGCAATGAATTATTTTCCACTTATACCCATGGTTGTATTTTTAGTGTCATCACCCGAATCGGATCCCAAATCCATTTGAATGATGACAACTATCTTTTCTTTTCCTCTATTGTTGAATTTTTTTGGTTTCATGTCAGGATGAAGCTTCCAATAATTAGCTTCATCATGTCCCTCTTAAAAACAATGTTTACGTATTGTTTTCTCTCCTTCTTTCTTAATGGATGCATTTTTCTTTCCTTTGAAACATTTTCCTTTCTCTTTGCCCTTAAATGGATTTTTACTACCCTATTATGGAGTGTTTTTCCCTCTTGCCTCAAGATGACTTGCTTCAGATGCACAACATCTAGATTATTGGGATTAAACATCAAAATAGTATGCCTAATGTAACTGTGGAAACCCCTATGTACTTCAAAAATGTGTCTTGTGATTGCAAATCTACACCTAACGAGACCCTTTTTCTGAATTCTTGGGGTGTAATCTTGCACATTTTGACCTTTAAGTTGTCTAAAGTTCTGCCAATTGATGATGGCCTTCTGCATATAATCTAGAGGGTATAATTGTATTTTAATTGCAGAAATGAAATGAGACCAAGAAATTGAGATATTACCATGCTTTTTTTATCTCCTCTTGTGTCTTTGATTCACAACATACTAGTGTTGCACCCTCCATTCTAAAGGAAGTTAATTGAATTTATGTCATCCTCTTGAAGGTTTTGAATTCTGCAACAAACCTCCAACCGACAAATCCAATTATCAAGCTTCTTTGCATTCACTTCACCATTATACATGTGCAGCTCAAATTTAACATCAAGTTTTAGTAAGGGCGATTTACTAGTTCCTTTTGAGGTATGTTGATGAGTATGAGTAAGGGTTGTGTTAGTGGAAGAGGGTAAAGATACCTGTGAAGAAGAACATGAAGAAGATAATGGAAAGGGTGGAGGTTTACCTCCATTTCCACTACCTCCTCCTGAAGAACCTTCTCCTTTGGGGGGTTTGGAGCTTTCACCCTGTAGCTTGGTATTCCTCTCTTCATAGAGGACCTTCGCCATCTCTGTCATATCAAAGAAAGCCTTCTTGAAGACCTTCTCATCTTTTGTCATGTTTGCAGGTTCATCTTCATGAGCCATACTCACTGGAGCTTCAACTACAACTTGAAGAAGAGCTGGTGTTGGAGATTGTGGCAACCTTTCCCTCCTTCTCCTTGACCCAACTTCAGGGCTTTCAACTGGCTTCCCTTCTCCTCCTTTGAGTTTTAACCTTGTAAGCATGACATAAACTTGCAAACAGTTAAATCTTTCTTTCACAAAGAAAACCTAGTGCTTTGATACCAAAATGATCTGATTAAGAATATTAGTTTTGTTGTACTAAGATCCTCCTCAGATTATAACATAATTCTATTCATGTTCTTAAGGATTTAGGAGTTTATTGCAAGTGAAAATGAGTTTTTATGTTAATTTTATGAGTAATTTTAATATAAATAAGAGACTAAACAAAAAAATATAAATGTACATAACATCGCCAATAACACATCACAACATGAACATGATGAAGGAGTTCACCCCTCCTGGGCTACGTCTCCTTGGTCCAGCATCCAATGGATTGAGCATCTCTATTATGCTCAAATATGTGTTTACAATGCTCAAATCGTTATGTAACCTGCTCCAATGAGTCTAGAATGTCCAAAAATGGCCACTTAGCCTCTTTTTTCACACAATTTGGCTGAAAACTAGAGAAGTTATGTCCTCTCTTAGTTTCTCCACTACTCGCTCTACAATTTACCCAAAATCAGGCACGGACCCTCATTTTTTTCACCCTGATTTTCATTAACGAGCCACCAAATCCATCGAAATATGTGTGGATTTGTCAAACATTTAATTTGGCTGTTGAGGCCTAAAATGCATAAATTTAGGGTCATATGGGGGCAGCATGCACCCAGGGGCTAACCCTTGGCACTGGCCCCTTTTCATCCAGCGGTCACGTAAAATGGTGGCGGTTAAGAAGTGGCATTCACATGGGGTGGTTGAGTCCGTGCCCACTTCCAAACAATGTGGAATCAAAGTTTAAATCAAGCATGCCATCATTTGTTGTTAAGAACCATGCACATGGTATGTTGGTAAAGCCGTTGTGTTAGTGTTGGAAGGTTGCGAGTTCAACCCCTGCTGCCTCCACTCACACTATAACAACAATTTTGGAGGCCTCCTAGGCTGCCACGTGGTGGTCTCTGGCTGGGCCTCGTGTCAGCCTATGGTTGGCCATCATTTGAACCAATGAAAAACCACAAAATACAACCAGTCAGGATGTGCCACTTGGCATGATTTCATTAGCCAAGAATGACTTTGACCAAGTCAATGTCCACATCACCTCCTCAAACAATGCCACATCAATACTACGAACTGTTGACTAGGCTGCCCTTTTTTTTGAAAATTCGTCTGTTTGGGAAAGTGAACATAACTCGTTTCTAGAGTCATATGCAACTCGTTTCACATGAAATGAGTTGCTTCAAATTCAAGATGATGAGAATTATGTGGTCTTCTAGGTTCCACACCAATCTGACCACTTTGAAATTTGAGCTATTTTTTGAGCTCCTAATCAGGCTCTCATTATGTTTTTACTTGTAAAGGAATGAACAATGTATATATGACCTAATAGATGATAATGCAACAAATGATACTGAGGGAACAATGCTTCATAATGATTCTTAGATAAGTATGAGACCCCTATGCTTCAATCTATTGCTTACACATGTAGATTACATATTCGTTATATGTTTGACAAAACAGCTGTCATGGCTAGTAGGTGTTTGGTTAAGGGCTTGTTCTATTATTTACATTTGAATCATTATTTTCTTGTTATCTCTCTGTTCTGAAGGTGTCATTCAATTCTGGGCAATGACCTGGGCTCTAGGCTTGAAAGAGTGGCTCAAATCCTAGGGACATTGGCACAACACTGGGAAAAATAGTCCCTAAATGCTGACTTGCCTTGGCATGAGAGCATTCATAGCCTCCTGGACACTGTCAGGTCCATATCATAGGAGCATCTAGGGTTCAAGTGGTCTAAAACTTTAGTGGGACCTGGGGGTTAGCTATCCAAGTAGTTGGGATAGTTCCTGGGAGTCATGTAGCTAATGTGGAAGGTATGTATGTTGTGTTTCTGTAGGCTGTATCTATTTTTTTGGTTTGCATATTTCGCGAGTTTGGGCCATGTGACATGTATTTTCATTCTCAAAGACCAATGAAGAATCTCTAGTGATTCGAATCAATTGGGATATATAGTATGTGTTCTTCTTTTGTATTTTACTTCATGTGTGATTTTCTTCTTCAGAAATTATGTAATTTTAGCTACCTAATTCACTCTTAAATCCCATATTTACTTATGTTATATTGTAGTAGACGATACAAGTGAAATTACGGATTTACCTATGTTATGTGATAGTAGGAAGTACCTGTGAAATTACAAATTTATTAATGTTATGTGATAACAAATGGTACATATGACATTTGCTGATTTACCTATGTTGTGTGATAGTAGATAGTACTTGTGAGACATGGAGATGAAAGCCTTATAATGCACTCCATAATTTATGCACTTCATTCCTTTTATCCTTTCATGATTATACATGGATTTTTTGCATATGTTTACGTGTTTATTGAGCCCTCGACACTGAGTTCCTTCCTTTTTTTATTCTTCCCATCTTACTGCAACAAAAAATATTAATATGCATTCTTTGTGTGTCATCCGATGGACCTTAAACATTTTTTCTTGGGAATGATACCTTGCTCATGTGTATAGTAGATCTTCCTTTACGAAAGGAAATTGAACCAACTTTAAAATCATTTTACATTCATCTCTCGAGCCGCACCGAATTATCTTCAAGAGAGAGTAAGATGTCCTAGGTAGTGAGCTCTCCTCAACGCGGGGTTTGTCTCTAGGAGCTTCAATACATTAAAAAAATGTGTTGAACACGTTTTTAAAATCTATCTTCAATTTTTATCAATGTGGGTCTTCTTAAAAGTTTGCATAATGGATACTCGTTGAATGTGGGATTCAATTCCATGTCCAATGAGTGTCTACACTTGAAATATGAGTAAACCCATAAGGAGGTGTTGTGCTGTACAACAACCCCCCATTTCATAAAATTCTACCTTCAACTATAATACGAAATGGGTCCCTTTTAGATTTATGAACAAAATTGGTATCAACTCATCATTCCTTAGAATATCCAAAAGAAATAATACACTATAAACCTTTTGAATAAACATAAATCGGTCTTATAAAATAATAAATAATTCTTTGTTATTGTGATAAAGTGATCGCAAGATCGCATATCGTAACAACAAAGGATGCGTAACAAAAAGGCCCATTGGTTTGCCCCGATCCGACAAGTGAATAACTATCGGATATCGGGAAAGATAAGCAAGTGTAACAAAAGGCCCTCTCTCTTTTCTCCGATGCGATATCTCTATCGGCGATCGGGGAGTATAGCATACACATATTAAAGGCACCCTTTTAAAACTCCTGATGCGAATAAGCTGTATCGCCATCGGGGATCGGGGATTTTGCAATGACACAAATGTTACTACTCGAGCATTTCTCCGATTCCGATTGCGATAGAGCTAAGCAAAAATTTCAAAAAAGATTGAAAAGGCTTGAGTATATTATGTTAGATTATTATTAAAATCCTTTCTATTCCCGATAGCGATTCACTTGTGATTAACTGCCAAAAAATCAAAGCCACGCTTGAATGAATTATTCGGCGAATAAATGACATGATGGGCATTTAAATGATTGATAGGATTAAGTGTCCAATTAATGGAGCAGTTATGCAAAAATCTCTTCAGAGATTGTATCTGCGGCAGTATTATTTTAATCCTTCATTATTTATTGATTGATATAACTCTTTCATACTTGGCTTGCACCACCTATTCTCTGTATTACAATCATTTTATCTCCTACGCAGAGGTCCTTCGAAGCAACAAATTTAGGCCAAATGGGGAAGAAATCCAAAAGCTTTGTAGTAGCTTCAGCTCCTGTAGTGACAGGACAATCTACTGTTGATCCAGGACCAAGTAAAAAATGATTGATTTCAGACACTACCTATCTTGGCCTTGGCAACACTAGTTGGCAAAGCATCTATAATCTAGTTGAAGCTGAAGAGCCTGAAACAGTATCATTACAAGCTATAGCAGGTTCAACCCGAAAGTCAGAGGCTACCCTTAAGGATTTAGCCGACTCCTACCTACACCGAATAGCGGCTTGAGAGAAAATTCTTTCATATACAGATGTAGTGAGGTGGGCAGTTGAGGAAATCCATGTTACAAATAGAACATTCTGCACAATCAATGGGAGAGCATTCGGTTCGTTTCAACCTAATGATTTGAGACAAATGTACCATTTGCCTGAACCACAGAAGAAGTATAACAAAGCATTTCTGGAGAAGTTCAGAGATGAAAATGAAACTGAATCAGCACCTATTCGGGAATGGGGATAGAACCCTGCAAGACACGAGCATGAATCCTCGGGTAAGTACTCTGTCGATTCATTATGTTCTCCTTATTGTTATGCTGGGGCGATGATGTGTAGGATTTGGGGATTACATGATTCCTCAAAATTCTCAATAGAGATGGTTCCTTTAATGGAAGTAGCAGTCAATAGCGAGATAATGGATTGGGGAAATATATTATCTGATAAGTTAGCCACTGCTATTCTTGATTTTAGAAATAAAACTCACATTACTGATAGGTCTATTCCTCGATTTTATTATAGTGCCTACATTTTAGATACTCTTTGTTTCAACTCCAAATTTCCTATGCTGGGGTGGAGATGGACTCCACAAGACCCCATGCCGATTCACATTTATCACCAAAAGTGGAATGCCCATTATAAAGATCACCTGTATCAAGTTTGTAATTGTTTTATGTTGCCCATTTACTATGCCATTTTTGACAAGCTTGCTCCGAAGATTTCCTCACAAGCAGAGATTGACCTAACCGCCCTAGGAAATTGGTTCAAAGAGGATAAATTCACATACATAAGAGTTTTCGACAGCCTTGCCAGGCCTCATGTACTTCCCTTGTACATACCCGACAAGCTATTGGCTAGAGAAATAGCCTATTAGATTATGTCCACAGGAGCAACCAAGACTTTGAGGAATTCAAAGAAGCAAGTTTGGCCTCCCTTTCCTGTAAGGTGTGGTGTTTACACTATGCATGATTATAAACATGCAGAGAAGGAAGCAGAAAAGATAAATATGCTGAATCTCGCCACCCTTCCTAATAGGCGATTTGACCCAAGAAAAATCGTCTATAATGTACTTGAATAGGCAAAAATCACAAAGTTTGAACATAAAGAAGATGAGGTTAATGACCTATTTTCTTTGGCGGAGTCATTGTTTCAGGTACAAACACTAGCTAAAATGAGGTATCACGACGAAGGGTTAGTGGAATTCAACAAACTCAGAGAGCAGAGGTTGCAAACTCTGCCTCTAGATTTACTAGCTACTGCCCCGACGACACAATCAAGCGAGCCTAAACAACGACTCACCGACGAACCTCCTGCTACATGAAAAATTCTTGAGGAAGTTCAGAGAAGAGAGCAAGAGGAAGTACAAAGGAAAGAACAGGAGGAAGTGCGAAGGAAAGAGCAGGAGAAAACACATGAGGAGGAACAGAAAAAGGAGCAGGATAAGGGCAACAAGGATGTGAATGTGGATACCCAGATTGATCCGAAATTGCTCCAAGAATGGCAGCAATTTGAATCCATCATAAGCAATCTGGAAAGTTCAAAAGGTGTCGATACACCCAAAGCAACAGATACACAAGATACAGCATCAAAAAAGGTTCCAAGTGAAGGAACCATCAGCCTACCCCCTAGTACAGACTTAGAAATAATTCCAAAAGATCCCTCAGATCAAATCATCTTGCAGGTGGAGGATATACATCAATTAGATGTCTTTTACAGCCCAAAACACAGGGCCATAGTAAAGCGACAACGGAAAAGGAGAAGGCTTGATCAACCTTCGTTATTCCCAGAACAAACAGAGTCAGCCAACGTAGTTTCGAAAGAGGCATTTGATCCTTCCGATGACCTAACGAAGCTTTCCCAGTATGTCGGAGCCTATTCGGCGGCCACCATGGACAAGGCACCGGAAGTGAGTAATTTACTAAAAGAAAAAGACCAGGCAATTATTTTGTTACAAACACAGCTGTCGGAGGCAAACAGAAAGGTGAACAATTAGAAAAACAATTGTCAACACCGCAACAGTTAAATAATCGACTGAATAAGTAGCTACTTGAATAAAAACAGAGAGTAGATTCAAGCGCGATTCAAAAGCAAAAATAATTATCAGAAGTGTTGGAAAAATTGAAGACGATGAATGAACTAATGGTGAAAACAAAAGATGAGCAAATTACTCAACTGTCACTTCAAATAGAGAAGTTCAAGAGTCTTCCACAACCTACCAATTTCAGAACAAAAGCGCTACAGATTAATAAGGAATTGGTAACACAAATAAGACTACTGTGTCATAATATTTCTCAGGTTGAGTCCCTTTGTGATATAACAACAACAATAATCGATAAATCAGTTGATGCTAGACAGGACTTAGAGCAGGCCGATGAGACCTTAACAAATTTTCTTAGTTGGCAAGACACCAGTGAGGGACAGGCAGTAAATTTGCCCAAAATCCTAGAATCACATAAGGAAATCCTATTCTTGGAATGGAAGTCCCAATTGATGAAGGCAGAGAGAGAAGTTTCTAGATGCAAATTATCCATAAGTAATTTGATTGAATTAATCAATAACACTCTCTATTTATCTAATATGATTTCACAATGTACACCAGGTAAATTGCTATCGGCTAAAACATTGGAGCAATCATGTTATCAGGAGCTGGAAAAGAATGGAAGGTTAATTGCAGGTATTCAAAGTTTAACTTGGGACACCTATTGGTTGTTCCTAGTAAAACCATACAACCAAAGAGCCGCCCTCAAGTGTCTAACAGATGCAATCAGTTGTATCATTCCCAATATACACGATGCCACATACTTGGCTCAGCTCCATTCTCATCTTAGCCGCCCCCCAGAAGTGGAATCGATGCTAGCGATATGCCAACTCAGATCAAAGGGAAAACAACCAGAATGATGAATCATGCTGCCGACTACCAACAAATTTTCTCTGGAGAAGATATCCAAGATCCAGTTGTACCAATTAAATATCATTTTATTTTTGTTGTTAGTTAGTTTAATTAAGTATTTATAGACCCTTTCATGCATTTAGAAAGGATCCTCAGTGTTTGTATAAGACTCAAACCTGGAAGTTGCACTACTGTACTTCCGGTATATTTTTTATAAATATTGGGCCAATTATTCCAATTTTTGACAATGAAGCTTTTATGTGGATGTGCACTATTGCCTTTATATGAAAGAATCTCTGAGTTGAAAGAAGGAATTCAAATTGCGATTGATATTGGGAATGATTTGCAGCGCATATGGTACTACTATCTATGATCTGAATTCATTCTTTTTATGTGAATTTTTATTTGATTACTCTTGCTATTATTGAGTATATGTATGTGTTTCAACAACATTCTTTATATTTTTCACTATTGGATGTTTAAAGGATGTTTTTCTTTTAGTCATACATGTATCAGTAATATATAAAAGATAAGTGTAACAATGTTTTATTAATTACTTTGTTCAACTATTTGAACAAAGAAATTATTATATGAATGAATGTCTTTTTTTATCAAATGGAGTCATCTATATGCTTATTTGTGAACATAGATTATCAAACGTTGCATTTAAGAATATAAATTTCCCGGGATAGAATAGTTATTCGTATTTTCGCTTTCTAGATTAAGTCATTCATCCATTACCAATTATTAGAAAACCAAGCACTCATCCATCCCCTTTTTATTCATCATTGGGAAACTGGTCCCGTTATCTCTAGTCCGGAAAAGGAGCCACCATACCAAACGGAAAAGGAGCTGCATTAAGGTCCAGACCGGGTGGTTTTACCCGATGTTGTTGCAATGATTTTCGAGGAATCAACATTTTTGGCGCTAGAAGGACGGCCTGAACTATGAATGGCAAGTAAATCAAAATCTATAGACCATTCTGAGAGTAAATCTCCCTCCACCTCACCTCAGACCTCCCGTTTGCATTTTGAAGCACCAGTATCCAAACGAGAAGAAGAGGAATCGACTACTACTGCTCAATCCTATCATACTTCAGAACGATTAAGTCTTGAGTCTCCTGAAGTTCAGTCTCTCATCCAGAAACTTCAAGGCTTTTCCATATCACCTCATAAATCTGAGGTATCTCAAGGTAGTGAGACTTTGCAATTCAATCTACCTCACCCTCTCACCAGACTTCAAAGTGGAAAACTCGATATTGAACCTACTGAGTTTCCTTTACCAAAAAGGAAAAAGGCTAAAAAGAACACTAAAGGATCTGACAGTGAGACCTTTTCTTCATCATCCTCCATCTCATCTTCTCTAGTGCAAAGTCAAACATCTACTCCCCCATTACATATTGTTGTTCATAAGGGATCACCAACTTCAACATCACAACCTATACGATCTTCAATACCAACTCCTCCCCAAAGACCTGGAACTTCATCAACAATTGTTGTTACTTCTAAGATGGCTCAGAATCCATGAAATAGTTCTGGTGCAATCACTATGCCTGCACCATTACATCCATTACTTGATTATCCTAAGAAATGGTTACCAAAATTTAATCCAGATGCGGGAACATTAGCCGAAGAACATATTGACAATTTCATGTTATCAGTTAATCTAAAAGGAGTGACAAAAGAAGATGTTGTCGTTAGGCTTTCCCCTACACTTTACAAGGATCAGCTAGGTCTTGATATTTTTCCTTATCCTCTAGATCCATTAACAACTAGAACATCTTTCAGGAGCCGTTTCTCACTAAGTATGGCGATGATAGATCTTTAGCGACACTAATTAATGATCTTTCAAATCTAAGGATTGAATCTAGAGAACCTATCAAGGAGTTTAACTCCCGATTCAATAAACTCTTGAATAAAATCCCGATCGATTCCAAGCCAAGTTAGCAAATCAAAAGCGAGTGGTATATAACAGCCCTACCTTCAAATATAGCCATTTTTGTAGATAGGGCTACAAAACCAACTTTAGCTAAAAACATGAAAGAAGCGCTTGTTGTAGAGAAACACATTATTGCTTTAGAAAAGAAAGCTACTCTTGAAGATAGGAAATCCAAAAAAGTTTCTTTTAAAGATGATTCAAAGAAGAAAACCCCTAAAGATGCATATGATATGGAGGGTCTACAAAAGGTCCTCAAAACAATGTCAAATGAAATGGTTGAAATCAAAAAACAAGTAGTAGAAACTTCAACACAGAAACCATTTAGGAATTTTAAGAAACCTGAGTCAAAACCATCAAATGTTATATATAATGCAGACTCAGATCCTGAAGAGGAAGAAGAAGATGAAACAATTTCACCATCCGATGAACCCGAAGAAGAGGAGGTTGTCGAATGTCATGGAATGTGGGACTTCATATTACCTAACTCCGACACAGAAAATGAACAAGAAGCTTTCCCTATGACTACCAAGAGTAAAGGTACCCCTGAACCTGTTCAGGCAATTTCAAAGAAAAGGAGTGCAGGTACTACTACTACAAAGGAAAAGGAACCCACAAAGAAGTCGATTGCAACATTACCTCAAAATCAACCATCATCCTCAAATATACCTTCAACATCTAAAACGTTGGTAGTATCGGATTCAATGGATTACAATATTACTAATGATATGAAGAAGACAAAGGCAAACATTACCATGTTTGAACTTAGCAAACTAAAACATCAGTAGAAATTTCTTCTTAAGGAACTAAATGCAGTACCTTCTTCGCCTCTTCCTAGTGCTAAAGCTGCAAATGATTCAGGTCAACCACCTTCTGGTAGAATTGAAGCTACTGATACGATTTTAATTGGAGACAAATCAAATTCCCATACTCCCCCTTTCCTCTTAACCTATGAGATCTATAATCAAAACCTACACAACTGTTTGATTGACTCAGGGGCGTCCTCTAATATAATGCCAGCTTCAGTTTGTTCCAAACTGAACATTGAACCCCAAAAGTCTGCAATTCATATTGTGCAGTTGGACAGAACTAAGGTCTAGGTTTTAGGGGAAATCAACTCTATAACTATCAGGTTATCAGCTGATCCACGAGTAGTTCAGAGAATTGATATCTTAATTGCCAATCTACCTGAATTTTATGGTTTAATCTTGAGTAGGGATTGGTCTGAGAAACTCCATGGTTATATTTCTACCGATTGGTCCCATATGTGACTACCCTATAAGGGAAAGCGAAATCAAATCAAAATTGATCGGGAGAAACAGATGACCCATATTGTCGCTGAATTTGAACAGGATAATCAACCAATAGCATTTAATAATAATATTTTGGGGAATTACTCTTCCGAATCATTCTTTGGCAATTATACTGCCCAACCATCTTTCTCAGTAAATAATTTCACATCCCAAATCAAAAATTTTTCACAAACTGATAGATAAAGATGTGTTAATATTGCTGAGAACATTGTAAATAAAATTGTTGATAATTCTTTATGTTGGTCACTATACTTTGATGGGTCTAAATCCAGTGAAGGTTCAAGAGCAGGGTGTATTTTAGTTAGCCTTGAGGGAGAAAAGACTATGTTTTCATGTAGGTTGAAATTCGAATGCACAAATAATACGGCTGAGTATGAGGCCTTAGTTCAAGGAATATATAAAGCTATTGGTCTTAAATTTCAATATTTGAAAGTGTTTGGTGATTCAGAGATTGTCATAAAACAAGTTAGAAATACAATTCACTGTCTTTCTAGTCACCTCAAGCACTATCACTCTTTGGTCCAGGAACTTATATCTCAATTTTTAGCATTCAATATTTCTCCTATCCCGAGATCCCAGAATGCAACAGCTGACTTGCTAGCCAATGTTGTTTCTAAACTCCTACCTTCCGACAATTACAACCCAGACAGATTTTCAGTAGAGTTAATTTTTAGACCATCAATTCCTGACAATATCACCAATTGGTGAGTGTTCAATCACAATGAAGACATTTTAAATTTCGTGACTTCCGACAAGGCCTACAATGATCAAATCATTGATGAAAGCGATCATGACCTTCAAATGAAGGAAAATCATGAAGAAAACTCAATACCGAAACCAGTGGTTAAACTAGAGGATCTCTATGATATAAAAGACAGGTTTAAACGAGTAACCAATTCAAAGTTCCAAAGTTCAACTTTAAGATTTGAGTTGATAAACCTAGGTACTGAGAAAAACCCTCAAAACATCAATTTGGGATTAGGACTTTCTGTGGAAGAAAGAACAACATTCATTAGGTTATTAAGAAAAAATAAACATGTCTTCGCTTGGAAATATGATTATTAACATACGATACATCAATCATTCAACATACAATTCCAATGCTTTCTGAACAAAAACCAGTCCAACAAAAGTTGAGGAAAATTCATCCTAACTTAGAGAGTCAAATAAAATCTGAACTCAATAAACTCTTGAAAGCTAAGATCATTTTTCCTGTCCGGCATTCAAACTGGGTTTCCAATATGGTGCATGTTAGAAAGAAAAATGGCGACATCAGGATTTGCATAGATTTCAGAAATCTTAATAAAGCAAGCCAAAAAGATAATTTTCCATTACCTACCATGGAACAGATACTCCATTCAGAAGCAGGTTTTGAGTTAATTTCCTTTTTAGATGGCTTTTCAAGATATAACCAAATTTTGGTCCATCCTGATGATAGACTCAAAACTGCCTTCAGAACAAAGTTGGGAACTTATGCTTACCAAAAAATGCCTTTTGGACTTATCAACGCAGGAGCTACATTCCAAAGAGCAATGGATATAGCCTTCAAAGGATTGATCAATAAAACAATAGTTTTCTATTTAGATGATATTACTGTATTCTCCAAGAAAAGATCTAATCATTTACATGATTTAAATCAAATCTTTGAACGTTGCAGAAGGTATGGTATTTCACTCAATCCCAAAAAATCCTTCTTTGCTCTTAATCAAGGAAAGCTCTTGGGCTTCATTGTTTCCAAAGATGGTATTTATATTGATCCAGATAGAATTAAAGAGATTTCTGAAATTCCATTCCCTCATAACAAAAAATCCATGCAGTCATTTTTAGGTAAAATTAACTTTGTTAAAAGATTTGCTCCCGATTTTTCCCATATTATTTTACCATTGCAAACCATGATTAAGAAAAATTCAATGTTTAGGTGGGAATCTGTAGAAAAAGAAGCATTTGACTCTATCAAACAATCAATAATCAATGCCCCTGCTTTAAACACTCCTAATTTTTCAAATCATTTCATACTATATACTCTCGTATCCACTTCATCTTATACAGCAGTACTCACTCAGATTAATGATCATAACTTGGAAGCACCAATTTCATTTTATAGTTAAAATCTTCAAGGTGTTGAACTTAATTATTCAGAAGTTGAAAAACAAGCGTTTGTTGTGTACAAAGCTATCAAACACTACACACGCTTTCTTTTAAAAGCCCATACAAAGTTATAGTTCCTTTTTCAGCAGTAAGACAATTACTAATCCAAAGGGAATTAGGAGAAAAAAGGGCGAATTGGGTCACAACATTACAAGAATATGACTTGGAAATTAAGCCAGAACAGATTGTCAGAGGCCAAGTCTTTTGCCGGTTATTAGCAAGAGCATCCAACATTCAAGAATCAGAGGATACAGAACACACTGAAGAAATCAATCAAAAAGTATCACTGATCCTTAATCACAATATGCAGACTTCATCTTCTATTTAAAAAATGGATATGCAACTCCTAATCTTTCCTATAAAAACAAACGTGCCATTATATTAAAAGCAAAAAACTTCATAATTGTAGATGATGTACTTTTTAGGCGAAATTATGATTCAATTTTATTAAGATGCCTAGAAAAACCTGAAGCGCAAAAAGTTTTGTAGGAGCTACATGACGGACTAGCAGGAGGACATTTTGGAGCTGATACAAGAGCCCACAAAATCATTCATGTTGGATATTATTGGCCCACCCTATTTAGAGATACTCACAAATACGTAAGGAAATGCTGAAGTTGTCAAATCTCCAGTGGAAGACAAAGAAAACCAGCTTTCCCTTTGCAACCAGACAACATTGAACAACCTTTCGAGCAATGGGGATTGGATATCATTGGGGAAATCACTCCACAGTCATCCAAACAACATAAGTACATCCTTACTACTACTGATTACTTTACTAAGTGGGTTGAAGCAAT